>OY747135.1:12716474-12961578 GCA_963556465.1 Berberis vulgaris
CCCATGAAACAAGAGTTTATCCTGTCGCATCCAGAGAAAAAAATCTGGGTTAGAAACATAATTATCATTCTCAAGTATAGTTTCTGGCGGGCATGGCTTGGTTCGATTGATGAAGCCAAGCAGATCATAGTCGTACAAGAGAGCGTCCCACTGTGCCTTCCATGAAGTGTAGTTTTCATGTGTGAGTTTGACTGGAAGTTGTGCTGTTGCATTAAAAGAGATTAAGGTGGAATGATTGAGCACAGAGGAGATTGCGGTTGGCCTGGGAAAAGATACTTCAAAAGTATTTTCAGACATTTTGTTGATCTCAGAGTAATGAGAAACAGAAAGAAAAAAAAATTGGATCTTTACTCGTTAGAGATATACTGCTATGATACCATAAAGAGAAAAGAGCTTTGAATGGATGCTTGTATTCATGCTTTGAGACCTATATATACACGATTTACAAAATGAAAATAACTAATTGCATGAAGTAACTGCTCCTGAGGAATAACTAATTACATGAAGTAACTGCTCCTGAGGACTCGATCCGGGAGACTTTCCTATTATTTTCTCTCGACCACTGTAATGGAGATTCTAGCGGCCTCATCAACTATTATTCCTTTCATTTCTATCTTTTCAAAAAAGATCCATTTCAGCTACAGGAAACCTCATTGTTGGAAAGTTGTGACATGATAGTGCACCTATTGGCATAAAAAATTGAATTAATTTGTGATGACAGATTTAGTTACAGAAGGAGTAATTCTACCTGTCGAGGAAATGGGCGAGGGAGGGTGGCGAGCACGTGCAGAGGTGACGTGGTAAAAAAAAAAAAATTGGGGGGGAAATCGAAAATTTGGGGGAGAAGGAGGGAATTACAAAGCTTAAGCCTTCTCCCCATTCCATTTTCAATCCTCCCCATTTTCTTCCTCTCCCTCTCCCCCAAACGAAACTATCCCTCTCCACCTTCTCCCCATCATCGTCATCGACTCAAACGAAGGAAAATAGAAGAAGGTCAAACGAAGCCAGAGAAGAAGAAGGAGAAGAGAAGAAGCTCTCCCTCGCCGAAAAGCTCAGACCGTCGTCCCCATTCGAAGAAAAGCTCTCCCCATCAAAAAAACTCAAACGAAGGTAAGTCTCTCCTTCATTTCTGGGTGATTTCTTGTAGGGCGTTTCTAGATCTAGGATTTCTACTTTCTCTAGAGTTGATTTCAGGTGGCGGGTTTCTAGATCTAGGGTTTCAAGTTTCTGTTAATGGATTAAACAAGATTAGGGCTCCATTACCATAATGGGGTTTGGGTTTGTTGGTCGAAATTTTTTAAGGTAAATTGGGTTGATTAAAAGATGTGTTTTGTGGTCGTTGAGATCCACTTATTCTGGTTTCAATATCTTAGAGAAATGGATAAATTTCATGAATTTTCTTATTGGTTTTGTGTATGCAGGGATTAATGGCGGTTATGGGGTGCTTTCAGAACATGTATGATTACAGGTTAAAGCCTAGAATGCTTCGATCACTCATAAAAGAACACCTCCCTGATGAGAACCACCCATTTCCGAACCATTCGGAGTTATCAAATGTGGTTTCTGCAATCAAGACTCATGGGCTTCTTACTGAATCTTATGTAGAACCACTAGATCAAAAGCAACTTGATAAATGGAAATCTGCAATTGATGCATGGATAGAGCGGTTGCTCTTACTGATTTCAAGCAAAATGGTAAACTTTTCAAAACATTGCCAAGTCCAATTTTTTACTCTACATTTTTACTTGTACCACATTATGAAATCTGATGTTTGAATTTAGTATATTGAATGTAATGCCTTCTAATGTGGTTTGAAGGACTTCATTTAACTATATTAGGATTGTTATTTATACCTTCTAAACAAATACTAAAGTAGGTGTAATGATTATGGTTATTTTAAACGCAAAGAAAAAAGGCCTTTTCAAAAGGCTTATAACTTTATAACACAAACACAGAAAGTACTAATTCAACATTTTTTTTTCAATTGATACATATTGAGTTTATGTATTTATGCATCAGCCAGATAAATGTTGGGCTGGAATCTGTTTGCTAGGTGTGACTTGTCAGGAGTGCAACATTTCTTGTTAAACCTGATTAAATCTCACTTATGTTTTATTTTTAGTCTTTGTTTTGGTTCTCTTAGGTTTGAGTTTGATATAAAGTTTAAAGTTTTGCATTTTTTGGTTCTTTGCAGAAAGTTCAATCAAGTTTGAGCAACAACTCTGCAAGAAAATGAAGAGAAAGTAGTAGTAGAAGAGTCATTCCAGCCAAAGAGTTTCCCTGATGTTGAGGGGAATGGAAGCACTGGGGATTCATCAGAGAGTGCATTGGAGAGATGGGTGATAAAGTTAGAACAAACCGTGAATATTGCTTTGATGGTAATTATCCTCATATACCCCCTGGGATGCGCGCACGAAAAGTCAACGCACGCATCCTGGGGGGGATGGACGCCCCCCCTCGCCCGTTTCCTCGCTGTTTAGAATTTTCCCTTTCATTATGCCACCACTAGCACTCAGTGAGTTTAATTTGCTACCATTTTTTATTTTTAACAAATTATATGTTAATTGTAGCTTTAAGCAAATTATCACGCATGGAAAATACTATTAAAGTATTTTAAAAATAAAAAAACAACAATAATAATTTAGCATGTTGGAGGTAGATTTCAAGTTTGTGAGCTTTGGATTTCTATTTAAAAAAAATATGTAAACTATATGTGGGTGTGACTAAGTGATTAAAATGGGAGAAAATATAACTAAAAAAAAACTAAGGGTATGTTTGGTTGCTCAATGGAATGGGTTTGACCATTGTAATGGTAATGGTTAAGTCATTCATGTGTTTGGTTTGGCATAAAAATGGTGTAATGGGAATGACCACTACAAATTTCATTATAATTTACATTCCTTCTCAACACCCTGTGAATGCCCATTACAATGACCAGTATAATGGTCAACCCTCATTTTGTATTATTTGCCATCCTTACCTAACATAAATGCCTCCTTACCCACCATAAATCCAAATTTCATGGTTGGTAATTGAGAACATAATGGTAAAGACACAAATCATTCTCATTCCATTCATATTCCATCGAATAACCTAACATAATAACATTCTTATTTCCATTTTCATTCTCATTCTCATTCCATCAAGTAACCAAATATGTCGTAACATTGAAAAAAAAACTTAATGGAAAGGTGGGTCCCATTGGAAAGTCAAAGCAACTGGCTTCTTGTACATGTTGTCACGTGCCAGCATATATTGATGGACAAAAATAGCCTACCTAAATTCATTTTTTACCTTACTTTATAGAATATATAAAGGAAATTAGTGTTGGAAATTTATGTATTTCAATATTTATTGAATGAATAAATCATATATTATGCAAACTAATTACATAAGGTCCTTTATGTATTTTCAGTTCGCTTAGTAATTTTTTGTGTATTTTTTTTTGGACAAAAAAATAGTAACTATTTTTCCAGTTAGGATTTGCAGCACATAAGTCTCTAGACTAGCAAGTGTGTTGATTCAATTGTCTTATGCAATAGGTATGTTGTTGGTTCATTTGTTATAAGTAGGATTTCAAATTGGCAATTTGAAAAACAATAACAAGAATCACATCAACAAAAAGCAAAGAGAAAGAGTTATAGTTTACATACAATTCTAAAAGGTTATTTTCCTTCTTCTTCTCAAACAATCATTCATTTATCTGTTTGCCAGAGTTTTTGGTCTAAAGTGCATTAGGACACAGAAACGGATTTGTTGTATGAAACTAACAACCATAATGTTTGCACCAGGTCGAATATTGTCTACAATTCTAGCCAAACATATCCAGAGTGCTAAAACTCTAGTCAAATCCAAAGTCCAGAATTTTGGTCAAAACGCGTTGGCTTACAGACTTCGAGTTTGTATCATCTACTATTTAGTACAATAAACTTTTATTTGTGCAAATTTGTTCAACACATTGTTTTGTACAGTAGATATTTTTACTTGTACAATTAATTTCAACATACTGTTTTGTACAGTAAGTTTTAGAGTTTATATATTTTATAACTCTATCAATATTACTTTTTTAACGATAATTTGTACCAATTAGATACAAAGTTTATATATACTTTAGAACTCTGATTAAGATAATGATTTTATAGTACTTAGGGTGTATTTGGTTGCACGAAATCCTATGCCATGGAAATTTATGAGGGAACCCCTACATTTTAAGCTAAATTGATATATCACTCCACATCCACCATTTGATTTTGTCATCAATGGTGGGAATTGAAGTCTCATGAACATGAAAATCCCACTCCTTGATCCCCCAAAGGCATGTGATTCCTATGTTCATGGGACTCCCACTCCCACAATTGATAACAAAATCAAATAGTGGATGTGGAGTTATACCTCAAATTAGTCTAAAATATATGGGTCTCCTCATGGATTCCATGGCATAGGATTCCATGCGACCAAACACACCCTTAGTCTAATTAAATTCTTTGTGTGACAAACTTCGCTTTATTTGTATTATCACTTATAACAAATAAATTATGTTTTTTTGTGACAAACAGAAATATGAGAGATAAAAACGAAACCAGTTTAATTGTTGGGGTGAACTATGCAGTCACTAAAGTTCTTGCTCATGATAGGCCAGAGAAATTCAAAGGAGTTGATTTTAAAACATGGCAAAGCAAGATGTTGTTTTACTTAACAACATTGGATTTGGCAAAGTTTCTTACCGAAGATAAACCAATGCCAAAGGATGGAGAAACCCAAGAGAGCCACAAGGAAGTGTTCCTTGCATTTGAAGCTTGGAGGCATTCTGACTTTCTATGCCGAAACTACATGCTGAATTCGCTGGATGAAGTTTTGTACAAATAAGTACAAAACAGAGGATGTTGGTCTAAACAAATTTGTTGTTGACAAGTTTATGGATTACAAGATGACTAATGCTAAAACTGTCATTCTCCAGATCCAAGAAATCCAAATTCTCATTCACGAAATGCAGGCTGAGTGCCACATCATCGGCGAATCTTTCCAGGTTGATGCTATTATTGGGAAGTTCCCTCCCAATTGAAAAAGATTTCAAACACTATCCGAACACACAAATGCAAGGAGATGAGTCTTGAAGACTTAGTCATTCGCCTAAAGATTAAGGAAGACAACCGAAGAACAAACAAACGCACACTAGGGTTGAAAACCAAACCGATACGGTTTGGCTTTTCACCTAAACTGTGAACCAAACCGACTTTGATCGGTTTCAAATTTTCAAACCGAAACCGAACCGACCATTAACAAAATTGAATCGAAACCGAACTGATTCTAATTTATGCAAACTGTAACCAAACTAAATCGATCGATTATTTTAAACATATTATATTATTTTTATGTAAAATATAAATGATTTATTATATATATTCGGTCGGTCGATTTTGCCAGGTAAATTAACATAGAAACCGAAAATCGAACCGACCACTTCAGTTTTGAATATTTTAAAACTGAAATCGAACCGAACCGAACCAAACCGATCGGTTCGATTTTGATCGGTTTTTTTGTTCAACCCTAACGCACACCTATTGAAACAAAGGCGCATGTCATCGAGAGTTCAAGGCAGCAGAAGAGCTCTCATAAAAGGAAGCGTTCCTCTAAAAATAAGGGAAGTGGCGTAAACTCCAAAAGTCATGTGAACTTTAAAAGGTTCAAGGGCTTTTGCTATATTTGTCGCAAGAAGGGGCATCTTGCGAAGGATTGTCGAAACCGCAAGGATGAAGACAATGAAGGCCAGTCTTCTCGAGCAAACTTGTTAGAAGCTTTTGCATGTCTTATCGAAAGGTTACAAATTAGTGTCAATGTACCTGAGGTTAACCTCGTTAATCATCCTCGCACATGGTGGCTTGACACCGGTGCAACCCGCTACATCTGGAGCAATAAGACCATGTTTTCAACTTATGAGAAGTTGAATAACGATGACCATGTCTTCATGAGAAATGAATCAGTCTCGACAATTGAAGGCAAGATAACTGTGACATTCAAATATACCTCAGGCAATAACGTCACTATGAAATACGTATTGCATGTTCCAGAGATAAGGATGAATTTAATCTCTGGATCTCTTCTGGTAGAAAATAATTTCAAAAAATTTTTGAGTCAGAGAAATTTATCATGTCCAAAAACAAAATATATGTGAGATAGGGATGGTAGTGGGGCGGATTTTCACGGATATCCGCCCCACTCTCCCCGTTTAGGGCGGATTTGGTTAAGGCTATATGGAGGTTGGGGCGGATACGGATATCCAAAGTGTATCCATTTCTTATTTGGGGCGGATACGGATTTGGTCATATTCGCCCCACAGATATCCGTTTAACCAAAAAATTACTTAAATGCCCCTAGACTATATAAAGGAAAGAATACCCTAAATCAGAAATCTCTCATCCCTTTCCCTCATCTCACTCTCAGCGGCTGCGACTCTCAGTGAGAGGAAGAACAACATCTCACTCTCAAGTTCACTCTCCTCTCCCCAAACCCTAACCACCATCACCACCGATGACTCCTTCCTCACTCTTTGCCTTACCGACGCCTATCTCCTTGACTGTCTCATCCAATAAGCATACCCTACACAAGGTTACCCAATACAAAAAGGGTAAGGACAGTCTTGTTGCCCAGGGTAGCGTCATTATGACCGCAAGCAGTCAGGTTATGGAGGACAGACCAAACCCGTCTTCCATAAGAAGGCAAAAACTACAAAGAAGATTGTGTTGAGGTTTCAGTGTCAGACCTGCAAGCATGTCTCACAGCACGCAATTAAGAGGTGCAAGAAGTTTGAGATCGGTGTAGACAAGAAGGGGAAAAGAACTTCTCTATTTTAGATGGTGGTTTTTTGTAGCAATGTCAGTATCGTATTTAGTTTTGTTGTGTTGCTGAAAGATTTAGTTGAAAGGATCTTTGGTTTGAGAAGCCATTTAGACATTTCATGCAATTGTTAGTTAATGCTACCAGTAACATAATTGTTCAGATTGCTTATTAAAACTTGGATGGAATGTTTCGCATAGTTGATATTCCTTTCAAGGACAAATCTAATTGAACATTTTCTAGCATTAAAAAAAAAAAAGTTCTTCCAGCGACGGGAATCTGAAACGGGGCAAATCAGGGCGGGGAACCAGCAACCCACCAGCAGAACCGCAAACCTGTATACAGATTGGCGGGGCAGATATCCACCAATCCGTACGGGGCGGTTATGGTTTTTAAATAAATTTATAAACAGATTGGCGGGGCAGATTTGGGGATAAGCTATTCCTGACGGGGTGGGGATGGATTTGCTAAGATCTGCCCCAATTCGCCCCATTGCTATCCCTAATGTAAGACGTGGTTACCTTACAGATGGTCTTTTCAAGGCCAATGTAATGGTCATTAATAATTCAAGATTTGTTTCTTATTTGCTTGAGTCTCGTACATTGTGGCATGATAAACTAGGTGTATGTGAATTTTAAGAAAATGGAGAAGTTTACTAGTTTAAGGTTAATCCCTAAATTTGATAATAAATCACAACACAAACTCAAGGTTTGTATAAAAGCCAAATTTACTAAACATCATTTTCATTCAGTACAAAGAAACACACAAATTTTGGGTTTAGTACACACCAATTTATATGATTTCAAATGAATTCATACTCGAGGTGGGAAAAAAAATATTATATCACATTTGTCGATGATTTCTCACTGTATTGTTATGTGTATTTACTAAATATCAAAGACAAAGCAATCAATGCATTTGTAAAATACAAAATTGAAGTCGAAATCCTGTTAAACAAAAAGATCCAAATGTTGAGATCTGACAGAGGCAGTGAGCCTAAATCTTCATTAGTAGAGATTTGTGAACAAAATGATAATGTACACCAAATTACTGCTCCTTATTCTTCACAATCAAATGGAGTTGCTGAAAGGAAAAATAGAACCTTGAAAGACATGATTAATACCATGCTTATCAACTCCGGTCTACCTAAGAACTTGTGGGGGAAGTACTCCATATGACAAATCATATTTTAAACCGAGTGCCCTACAAGAAACTTGATCAATTACCATATGAGATATGGACAAGTAGACGATCATCCTATAAACATATTAAAGTGTGGGGGTGCTTAGCGAAGGTTTCAGTTTCACCACCCAAAAGGAACAAGCTAGGAACAAAAACGTTAATTGTTATTTTTTAGAAAAATGAAGAAAATAACAGTGCATACAGGTTTTTGGTGTTTAAATATGATATCAATGATATTCATGTTAATACTATCCTTGAGTCTAAAGATGCATTATTTTTTTAGACTATATTTCCTCATATGAAGAAATACATAGAATCAACACCAATTATGACTTCTGAGTCGTCTAGTGCTCCAAAAAGAACACATGAGGTGCCAAATGAATGGAGTGAGCAAAACATTAATTCCAATGAAAATAGAAATAATGACTCCCTTAGACGTAGCAAGAGAGTTTGAAAGTCCAAAACATTTGGTCCAAATTTTCTAACTTATATGTTAAAAACAAAGCCTCAAACTTATAAAGAAGCATGTCTACTCCCAAAGCTTCATTTTGGAAGGAAACTATAAATAGTGAGATAGAATCCATTATGCACAATCATAATTGGGAATTGGCTGATCTTCCTCCTGAAATAAACCAATTGGATGCAAATGGATCTTCAAGCGTAAAATGAAACATGATGGTTCCATTGATAAAGGGTATAGTAAAAAAAAGGGCTTAGACTATTTTGACACTTATTCTATGGTGACAAGGATAACATCAATTAAGATGTTAATTATCAATGCATCACTTTACAATTTGGAAATTCACCAGATGGATGTAAAAATCGTGTTCTTGAATGGAGGATTAAATGAGGATATATATGGATCAACCGGAAGGGTTTCGAGACAAATGACAAGATTACAAAGTATGTAAACTTGTTTGATCCTTATATGGTCTAAAACAAGCTCCCAAACAATGACATGAGAAGTTTGATGGAGTCATGTTAAAAAATGGATTCAACATAAATGAGTGTGACAAGTGTGTCTATATAAAGAAAATCAATAATGCATACGTATGATATGCTTAGCTTTGAGACTAATAGTCAAGTTATTAAGTCCACCAACCTTATGGTCACCAAACATTTCAAAATGAAAGATCTAGGTGAAGCGAACATAATTTTGGGAATCAAAATAATTCAAACACTTGATGGGTTAGCCCTGTCTCAATCACACTACATTGAGAATGTAATAGACACGTTCAAACAATATAGAATCAAGAAACCAAATAATCCATTCCATCCATCTCAGTTGTTACATAAGAATACATGTCCAACTATTTCACAACTTGAGTACTCTCACATAATAGAAAGTTTAATGTATATGATGAATTGTACAAGACTTCATATAGCTTGTGCTGTGAGCAGACTAAGCGTATATACATGTCATCCTAGTAAAAATCACTAGCATGCTTTGCTTAAAGTTTTAAGGTATTTGAAAAAATACTTCAAACTATGCATTGCACTATGGTAGATATCCTAGTATCCTTGAGGGATACATTGATGCAAATTGGATTTCTGATTCTGAATCAGTAAAATCCACTAGTGGTTATGTGTTTATCATGGCAGACAGTGTTATATTCTGAAATTCTTCTAAACAAACATGTATAACTAAATCCACAATGGAATCTGAGTTCATAGCCTTAGATATGATTGGGAAGAAACAGAGTAACTCCGTCAATTTTAGAAGATATTCCATTATGGCCACAACCAGTACCAGCCATATGCATACATTGTGATAAGAAAGCCTCTATATGTAAAGCTCACAATTTTATGTACAACGGTAGATCACGATACATTTGTCGAAGGCATTGTACCGTGCGGCTGTTGCTTTCTACCAACATTATGTCCATTGATTTTGTAAAATCAAAAGATAACCCAGCGAATTCATTTAATAAAGGTTTATCTAAGGAGTGCATAAGCTGTGCTTCAAGGGGCATGGGTTTTAAAAGCCTAATACTCACGAATTATCATATACTGAAACCTTACTAAGCGACTGAAGATCCCATGGACTTAGTTAAAAAGGAAAACTAATGATGGATAATTAATTGTTGAACACTTAAGTATAATACTTTTTCCATTCCTATGAAGCACTAAGTGCAAACCTACTATGATCAAAAGGATGAACAATGATAAACATTGTTTATAATGACTTGTATATCTTGCAAAAGGCAAGTGGGGTATTGTAGGATACTTCTTATAGAAGCAGAAACCTATGTAAGAGTGAGTTGGGTCGACTTTACGATATTTTTATCAGGCTGAAATCTCTAGTAGCACTTACAGTACCGAGAAATGTTCAGGGCCAAAACGAACACAATCGAGAACCAAATTTGAATGGAATAATGCCATGTAAATTTTATTGTCTGGTTTTACATCAACAACTGATAGTTCAAGATGATATAGTTCATTGATTAGTTAAGTAATTCATATTACTCTTTTACTGAGGAAGGTTCAAAGTAAAAGCTACCTATCTTGATGTGGCGTTATTCCGTGTACTCTTGAGATCTCACTATTTTCTCATTCATGTGGGGGATTGTTGAAAATTTATGTATTTCCATATTTATTGAATGATTAAATCGTACATTATGTAAACTAATTACATAAGGTCCTTTATGTATTTTGGGTTTGTTTAATTTTTTTTGGACAAAAAAAATACTAATTGTTTTTCTAATTAGGATTTGCAACACATAAGTCTCTAGACCGGCAGGTGTGTTGGTTCAATTGTGTCTTCTGCAACAGATACATTGTTGGTTCATTTGTTATAAATAGAATTTCAAATTGGTCATTTAAAATCACTGAAAAATAATAAGAAGCACATTAATAAAAAGCAATGGAGTTATAGTTTACATAAAATTCTAAAAGGTTCTTTTCCTTGTTTTTCTAAAAGAGTTATTCATTTATCTATTCTAGAGTTTCTAGTCTAACGTGAATTAGGACACATAAATGAATCTGTTGTATCTTGGGAGACTAACAACCATAACGTTTGCACCGAGACGGGTTAAATTGTCTTAAGGACATTTCTATAGCTACAACAAGCCTCATATCACATCTTTGTCCTCCTTTTTGTTCTCCGCTACAAATTGTTTCCGACAATTAGAAGTGTCGACTGAGGGCGGTTTGGTCTGTGATGAACATACACGAACCAAACATTGTTCCTTCGGCCAACATTTTATTTTAAAAGGCGAGCGTGCCACTGGTGGGTATCGAACCCAAAACGTGGGGGTCAAACCACCACAGCCTTAGCCAATTAACTTGGCTACCTTTGACCAACAAAAAAAAAACCAGAAAAAACAAAATTGGACCATTTCTCGATTTCTGCTTGTCATCCTTGCGCATGGGCCATACTATCTTCTATGTATCGTTCCAATTTTATTAGATATATTATTATAGGATAAAGATAGATGTAAAACTTCTCCCTTTCCCTTCTTCCTATTCCCCTCCACTCAAAATATGTTTTTTTATCCCATCATGAACCACCTCATTCTCATGTTATTGACCACCTTCCTCCTATCTTCATTCTTGTTCTTCCTTCTTTCAAGATATTTAGGAGGGATGCGTTCCCTTTCATCTAGAATGCCTTTTTGTTAATATCATTCTTCACAAAAATCACCTCCGTCTTCGTTAAGTAGGCTTGTAACCTGTTGAAAATATATGGTGTTTAGTATGACGACATTTTCTTGAAAATCAATGAAAGATTGAAATGGATCTAGCTTTTGTAAATAATATGAGAATAATCCAATTTCGACATCCGCTTCATCTCCGAAACCAAGTCCACTTCAGTTCATATTCCATCCAGCACAAACTGGGATACATACATGGCTCATCAGTACCTACAACAAGACAATCATGAGGCATAGCTTTACTATAGAAATATGGTATATCTTTAAACATTCACCAGTCTTGCAAAAAATGTTTTTTTTTTCTCATTCCTTTGTTTATGGAGAACCAAAATCAAGTATGATAAGAATTTTTCAAGAGTCCTTAGAATCCACCATGACCAATGTAAATTGTCCTAGAGTAATCCTTGGAGACTTTAATGCCCTTCTCAATGAAGAGGATAACGTGGGAGGTAGAATGTAAAAGACCCACTACCTCCCTTTTTAAGTTCTTGAAGAACTTCACTGTTGTACAAATAGTAACCTAATTAATAAGCATCTAAATGTATGCTTTAACTCGCAAGTGCACAAGATCAAACAAATAATATAAATAGCAAGAACATGATCATTCCCACGAGGATTGGACTAATTGTGTTTAAAACATGTTTCCTAACACTTCTACTTCGTTGAAATCTAATAAATAATTGAATATGAAAAGACAATTGTTAAATTGAAAACAAATATAAGTTATAAAGATGACATTCAAACGAAAATAAATGTAACACTATAGTTCAAGTAATGAGAAAATAAATTTGGGATTCAATATCCGCCACTAGTCATCTTCCTTTGATCTATGACATGCATAATGATACAACTAAATTTCAATGTTCAAATTTTGCCAACCCAAGGGAATGAGTGTCTGCTCCTTAAGCAATTGATTTCCCTAAACAACGAATTAGGTATGGATGTCTACTATAACTCTTTTTATTCTCAAGGTATTTAACATGATATCTACCTTAAGAATACATAAATCAACGGAAATCAATAAAAACACAAAACCCAAAACATGGTATCTATTTTGGCCATTCATGTTGATTAATTCCAAGAACCGATCTTACTTTGTTCTTCTTGTCACTTAGCATAGATACAAGACTCGTCATCTAAATTTACCCATGTAACAATCTCTATACAAATCATGTATATGATGATCAAACATAAACATAATCCATGTGAAGGGTGAAATAAAATAATAAATAAATTAATTAACATCACAACAATAGTTGTAGCAAGACATGTCAAAATTCTTAAGGAGGTACAACTAGTGCTTCATTCTAGCCTAACTAATTATTTAGTTACACATAAGCAATAAAGATATTTATTCAAATTACGCATTGGAAGATGAGAAAATAAGCAAAATGGTTGACAATTCAGATTTGAGGAGACGAACAATAGAAATTCAGAGCAACCATGTTTTCACTCACGCAACAACTTCTCTTCTTTTTCACGAAACAACCACCTGTGACAACCACACACTAGCAGCAACCTGCAACACAACTACGCACAAGCAACAACCTACAACATAACTACACACAAGCAACAACCATGCATTTGCTTTCCTTCTTCCTCTCTTCAAGCAGCCAATGCACAATGACAAGAACATATCACACTTGTGCAATTCTTCTCCATCGCAACAAAAAATTTGCAACTGCAACAATTTCTTCTCTTCACGCAGCGAACGCACAACTGCACTCTCATTCAACAGTAAATCGCAACAGCTCTCTTTATCTTCAAACGCTCCACAATGACATTTGATGCGTCCAAAAATCATCTTCCTATGAGTTTGACCTACAAAATAGATGTTAGACTGCTAAGGACCACCTTTTTTTATGGCCGAAGGCACTCCGATGCTTAAGTCAGCAACTCTGTTTGAAGAAGAAAGGAAATCTGGATAAAACTCAGTTAAAGTTGCATACATGTGTCAAATGTTCCCTTTACCTTTTATAATGGTTGCAGTTAATTCTCTGCGTGACTTAAGCATGTGAGGCGCAACATAAAGAGATGTTTCTTGTAACAGTCTCCTCCTTAATGGAAATGAGTCCGTGGAGGCGTAACTCCCTCCACGAATCTTTTTGGTGCAACATTCCTCTTCTTTATGAGAGAACTCAAGTCAGGTCTGGATTCGGGCTCAGATTCGTTTGGACCTGAATTCAAGCTATGTTTATGTCTTCTTGTTGGTGGGCCTTGTCTGGGCCTCTGTGATTGATTTTACTTCTTTTAGGTTTTATGAGCTGACCCAATAGACTGGACATTATATCCTCATGATGGATCTTTTCTGCTACGTGTACGACCGTAATGATCGGTCTATTTTGTGTATCATCAGCTACTCCCTCTTTAGTTAGTGGGTATGCTAATGTGGCCACTAACTTGTGACGGTTTACCTTTCAATTCCATCATTGCCTTGTATTTAATGTTATCAGTAACTTTCCACGGATTGGTGTCTCGATTCTTTGCTTGCCTGTTCGTTTTTAGCACATTTTTGGGATTTCACGTAGCCATCATATCTCGCACGTTGTCTCATGAGCCATCCCTTCATTGCTCGACTCTATAAAAGGAGATGTGATGGATTTGTTTTACCGCTCATTCATTCGCTTTCTTCATTTTCATTGCTTTTTTGTTCTTTAACAATGTTCGTTGACGATAAACTAAGCGGTAAGTCGCTCGCTCTGAGTGAGGCTCATTTTTATCCTAATAGAGCTTCTCAGGCAACGCTGGACAATCTTCATTCTGATTATAATTTGTCGCTCGACCTCGAGATTATCCTACCTGGACAAAATGATAGTCTTTGTAATCCAAAGGCTGGATACATTGCACTCTATTCGTGCATGTTTTCTTCTGGCTTTCGGTTCCCAGTTTCAAAGTTGTTCTGGGAGTATTTGAACTTCTTAGGCATTCCTCCTGCCCAAATGGGTCCTAATGGTTGGAAGGTAATGATTTCTTCTTACGCGAGGGCTATTCTGTCCGACATTCCTTTGATTGTGAAGGTTTTGCATTCGTTGGTTGGTCTATTGGTGAATAGAGATATATGCTTCCCCCGTTCTCCTGCCTGCTTTGAGAAACCTAATGATGGCATTCGCCATTGGTCAAGGTCTTAGTTTTATGTTTCCGTGAACTATAGCTACTTCCAGCTGCGGGGTCGTTTGATTTTTTGGTCATTCTGATTTCCCAATAAACGGATGAATCTTCAGTTAACTGAGGAGGAGAGGATCAGTGACCGCTTCCTGAAGCTTCATCGATTTTCTGTGTAGGAATTTCTTTTCGATGGCATCCTGAAGTGTAGTGGTTTGTACATTATGAATGAAGCAGAATGAGTCTTATTTACTGAGTCTCGTGCTGAGGCCTTTGCTGCTCGTGCTGGCATTAGTGATGTTAGCATTAATTGGGAAGTGAGTTTGGACAGGCGTGTTATAAATTTCGATGCTCATGTTAATGTCACAGTTCCTACTTCCAAAAAAAGAAATCTTGCGAGGTCCACGAGTCCGTCAAGGCGACTGCCAGTAGATCCTGGTCGAGTTCCAAGGAAGAAACGATCTACTCGTGGTTCTTCTCGGATTGTGTCCCGTCTGAATCCTATTCACGATGTTACGAAGGCTACTTCTCACCCAAGTCCTTCCCATGACGATGTTGCAAAAGGGGATTGCAGATCCTTCGAAGAGGCTGAGGAGCTAAGACTGATGTTGGAGAGGAGTGACAATGAGACTATTCGTCCGTTGGATGATAATGAAAAGAGGCTTATGATGAAAAGAGGCTTACGGTGTCTCAGACGTTGCCGAGTTGTCTAATGATGATCCCCGGTTATCAATGATAAAATGCTACAGGTAGCGGTGGAGCAATCTAAAGATGTTAGGGGTCATCAAAGTTTCAAGGTTCACTCTCATTATCTTTTTATTGATGTCAACGAAGCGGCTGGGTTCCTTGTTTCTTTTCCTGTCTCTGTTGTCACTGCTAGTCCTGCTCCTGCCATGACTGCTTCTAGATGGGAGGGTAAAAACGTTTTTCTGTTGTTACTGCTATTCCTTTCGCCCTTTCGGCTATCGTGGGTGGCTCGTCAGTGCTTCCGGATCCTAGTGTTCTTCATCCATGGGTTGGTTGGTGATTACGCCCAAACAGTACACGCGGTCAATTGCTGTAAAGATTGGGTGTCGATCCCACGAGGAAAAACGATCTACAAAACAAGGTCAAGGAAGAAAAACTACGCAAAACAAAATGTAAGAAATTTTAGCAATTTTAAAATATGAAATTAAATTTAGTTTAATAAAAGTCAAGTTTGGAGAAGTCACAAGGTTCCAAGAATCCCTGATAGATTTCACGTGCCAACTAGTATTGATTCGCTATGATGACTCGATTACGTGTTTCACATCCCAAACAATATAATCGGAAAAATAGTCTTTAATGCATTTATATATCCTAATGTAAATGGATTTTAGATTTCACTTTTTCTAGAAAGCACAAAGGTTGGTCATATGTGATATCCTAAATTTACGATATATCCGGAGACAATAACGTAATAAAAGACGATCACATATAACTAACCTACCGGAATCAATTTATCCTTAAAAATTCCACACGTAAGAAAAGCGTGACTAAACTTATATGGAGAACAAAATGACAATCACCGGAATAATAATAATCTACGAAGAAATTTATGAAATATTTGTCACTAAAATAACATAAATTCTTATATTAAATAAAAGTGAGAATCATAAACACCATTATTCATTGTGAAAGCATAAAACGAATAAAATACTAATTAAGTGCGTTACATCTAGGAGTTCGTCTCTTCACCTTGCGTGGGGTTTAGTGACACATGGCGAAGGTGAGGACAACAACAGCGGTGTGGAGCTTCATCAGCATGGCGGCATGTAGTGGATTAGCGACGCACTCCCTGCTGATGCGTTCCCTGCTGCACTGCTGCGTTCTGGACAGCGTTGCTGCTGCGTCCTGGACAGCGTTGCTGCATCATCGCCTGCTGTTCTGCGCACTCCTCGCTGTCCTAGACAGCTCTCCCCCTGCTCCGTCGGCTGCGTTATCTGCTGTTCTAATCAGCGTTTCTGCTGCTGTATTGACAGCCCCTGTTGCGTGCTCCCTTCTTGTTCTCGGCTGCTGCTGCTGCCTTTTTGTTCCAGCCAAAAAAACTCCCTCATTGGCTGCTGTCCTATTTGTGTTAAAAACCAAAACAAAAACCTTCTCCAAATTGGCTATTGTTGCTGTATTTGTGGTAAAGAGAAAACCATCATTGGGCCTAATTAGAAACCCAATACCCAATACCCAATACAAATGGAAAAACCCAATCCAATTTGGACCCCAATGGAATTTGGAAGCCTAATTTGCAAACAAATGAGTCCCACCCCTTGAAAGGTGGGTTTGGCTATGTTCATCCATACTACTTCTTTGTACCGCCAAAATTCAAAACTAATTTCCTTTATTATTTTGTTCTTTGGTTTTCTTAATCTTTGGCTCGAGTTTCTCCGGCTCCACTTTGTCAATTTGGCTATTAATCACAATTATTCGCCACGCTAATGCACTTTTGTCATTTAAACTCCAAATTCTACAAAAGTAAAATAATTAAACTAAAATACGTTATTCGAAACACTAACAAACATAAGTTAGGAGGTATATTATGTGAATATCAGTTGGACTGAGCCTGGCCCAAAAGATATCCGTATCAAGTCAGATGACAAGTTTTGCTGGTTTACTCAGCTTGACGTGCAAGACAGTGCATGTAGGTTGATAAATGAGTGGCACAGGCGATTAGTAGAAAAGTCTTCGATGCCCGCACTGGATCCATTTGATCACCTCGATCACGGTCTTGAGCAGATAATGGACGAGATGAATCATCTCGCCTATGCATGGGTGTTGGGCTCGATCTATCGAGCTGGTCGTGATCAAGTGGCCTTTTTGGAGAGGAGGTTGGCGACACTGTTGTTGGTGTTTTCTCACGTTATTTCCCAATTCGACATGTTGAAAACGCAATGCGCAGAGTCGAAAAAAATTGTGAAGACCGCTCAAAAGTCATTGATTGAGGCAAAAAGTATGCGGGATAAATCTGCTACTGATCTTGATTCTTTGAAAGCCAAGTTGGATGGGGTTCGTACCCGTCTATGTGATGTGGAAAAAGAGTTATCCATTGAGAATGCAACTTTTGATGAAGCTTCTTGTGTTGAAGTTGAGCAACCAATAATGGACAAAAAGGGTATAAGAATTTCTTGAGAATGGCTACACCCTTGAATAAACACATAGAGCATTGAAGAACAAATCAATGTTGTACACCATTACTTTTTCTTCATTATTTCTTTTTTTTTTCAAATTTTTTTTACATGTTTTTTTTTTTTTTTCTTAAATGCTTTTCCCCGTTTATATAATCAAATACTTTTAATTTGAGGGCGCATGAAATATCTATTTTCAACTCTTTCTATTTGCTCATTCCATAAATATATCTCACCGTATACATTCTCAGAAAATTGGGTAAGCATAAAATAATAGAGGTATTACTCCTTGATTGGAGTAGGTATTGGGAATGGGGATAACAAAGAGAAGGGAATATAAATGTTGAAAGGGATGCAAATGGATATTTATTATTGGGTAGGCTAAAAGGCTAAAAAATATGGTTTAAAGAAAGAAATGCCTATATCACTTCATAAGTTCTAGTTAGTACTAGGACATCTCAATTAAATAAAGCAAGAAGTTCTAGTGTTAAAGTTCAATTTTTATGTCATTCTTAAAGCAATCAATAAGAAAGTCAAGAATAATGAGATCATCAACGAAATAATGCGGACTCAAGAAAAATCAGAATGTAATTAATAACCCTCAAGAAATAAAGAATGGCTCAAAACTCATAAGGGTTAAGTCTCCACTATTATTCTAAGGTTTTCTAGTTCAATATCTCACTAATCAACTTCAAATCATGTTGACTTGGCTTATAGTACACGAATAGTCAAGTTAAAAAGTCTCACGAAATACATCTAACATAAGGATAATATCAAATATCATGTTTTCTACTAATATAACTATTTGACACGTGTTAGTATGTGTTTTCTCAAAATTAAAGGCAACAAAAATATTCTCTAAAATTAAAAAAACTCAAAACCCTTTTTTTCACTTTTTTTTTTAAATTCACCAAGAGTTCAGATTTCGAATGCATTTTCATAAAGATTTTACACAATTACCGTAATCATCCAAGTATTCAATGGAGATTGAGTAGAACACAAAAATGACTCGGTTTAATTGTAAAATACATTTTAAGCTCAAATATTTTTGAAAATTGCACAAAAAATCTAATAAACCACACCCCCAAACCTAAACCAAACATTGTCCTCAATGTATAAAATAATAATCATGACAAATGAAGGAAAAAAAAAAAGATGAGGGTTAGAGTGATATTACCATGGTGAAGCTTTACCAATTTCAAATAGACAATGTCTTCACAGTCACCAAAATATAAGAAAATCATACCGACGGGAGAAATGAACATATGGGCTGAGGGTCTCCGAGTGACTTCAGTAGCAACACCTAAAATAACCTGAAACACTAAAAGAAACACATAAAACCAAAAACCTAAACTAAACTAAAAAAAATATAATAATAATAATAAATGAAAAAAATAAAAACCTAAACTAAAGATAGGGTGGAGAACATCAAATCAAGTAGACAGGGGCAACCAGAGAGATCTCTTCTGGCACTTCTACTCGCTCCACATAGTGCTTCAAACGTTGCCAATTTACTCTAAATACTCTCCCATCTGTTGGATCTTCAATTTCTATGGACCCATTGGGAAAAACTTGTTTTACCATGAATGGGCCCGTCCATCTCGATCTTAGTTTGCCAGGATGAAAATGAAGTCGTGAGTCATAGAGATAGACTCGTTCGTTGGGCTCGAAACGTTTCCTCAGAATTTGCTTATCATGAGCTGCTTTCATCTTCGCCTTGTATATTCGGGAATTGTCATAGGCATCATTCCACAACTCCTCAATTTCAACTAACTGAAGTTTCCGCTGAATACATGCATAATTGAGATCAAAGTTAATGTTTTTTACGGCCCAATAAGCGCGATGTTCTAACTCAACAGGTAAATGACATGCTTTTCCATATATATGCCGATATGGAGACATCCCGAGAATTGTCTTATAAGCGGTACGGTAAGCCCAAAGTGCATCAGGAAGGCGCAAGGACCAATCCTTCCTATCAGGATTCACTATCTTCTCCAAGATTTGTTTTACTTCTCGGTTTGCCAGCTCGGCTTGGCCATTTGTCTGCGGATGATAGGCATTGGCAACCTTGTGATGAACTCTAAACCTGCGCATCAAAGCTTCAAAATAGCGATTACAAAAATGAGTCCCCTGATCACTAATAATGGCTCGTGGTGTACCGAAATGGGAAAGAATTTGTTCTTTGATAAACTTGACAACAGTGTTGTCGTCATTGTTTCGGCACGCCACAACCTCAACCCATTTGGACACATAGTCCACTGCAAACAAAATATACAAATATCCAAAGGAAGGTGGAAAATGTCCCATAAAATCAATCCCCCAACAATCAAATATCTCAATGACTAGGATGGGGTTAAGGGGCATCATGTGTCTCTGGGACAGTGCACCTAACTTCTGGCATCTATCACAAGAACGACAATAATTGTTAGTGTCCTTAAACAATGAAGGCCAATATAACCCAGAGTGTAAAATTTTTGCAGCGGTTTTTTTCATAGAAAAATGGCCTCCACAAGCTGCACTATGACAAAAATGCAAGACACTTGCAATCTCACTTCCAGGGATACAACGCCTCATGATTTGGTTAGGGCAATACTTATATAGATAAGGATCATCCCAATAAAAATTTCTTACCTCGACAAAAAATTTTCGCTTATCTTGAGCACTCCATGATGATGGAACTTCGCCGGAAACCAAGTAATTAACAATGTGTGCATACCATGGTACTTGAGTGACGGCGAATAGGTGTTCATCAGGGAAGTCATCACGGATGGGTGGGCCATTGGCAGAGTCACTGAACTCCAGACGAGACAAGTGATCCGCCACAACATTCTCGACCCCTTTCTTATCCTTTATAGTTAGATTAAATTCCTACAGAAGTAAAATCCACCTAATCAATCTTGCCTTAGCATCATTTTTAGAAAGAAGGAACTTAAGAGCCGCATGGTCAGTAAAAACAGTGATAGGTGTACCAATCAAATAAGCACGAAATTTATCTAAAGAAAAAACTACAGCTAGCAACTCTTTTTCAGTAGTCGAATAATTATTTTGAGCATCATTAAGTGTTCGACTAGCATAGTAAACAACAAAGGGCTTCCCTTCCCTTCGTTGTCTCAAGACTGCCCCACAACATAGTTGCTTGCATCACACATTATCTCAAATGGTAAATTCCAATCCGGTGGCTGCATGATGGGGGCAGAGGTGAGCCTATCAATGAGTTTTCGGAAGGCATCCTCACACTCTTGTGTCCATTGGAACACAACATCTTTGACCAGGAGGCTGCTTAATGGTCTAGAGATGGCATAAAATTTTTGTATGAACCTCCTATAAAAACCCGCGTGCCCTAGAAATGATCTCACATCCCTGACACTTTTAGGTGTAAGTAATTTAGAAATCAATTCAATTTTAGCTTTATCAACCTCGATTCCTTTATTAGAAACTATGTGTCCCAGAACTATTCCATAGGAAACCATGAAATGACATTTTTCCCAATTAAGCACCAGACCATTCTCTTCACATCTACTTAAAACAGCCTTCAAGTGAAGTAAACATGAATCAAATGAATCACCAAAAACAGTCAAATCATCCATGAATACTTCCATATATTTTTCAACTATGTCACTAAAAATACTCATCATGCATCGCTGAAAAGTAGCTGGTGCATTACACAAACCAAATGGCATACGCCGAAAAGCATAAGTACCAAAAGGACATGTGAAAGTAGTCTTATTCTGATCCTCTAATGCAATATCAATCTGATAATATCCTGAATACCCATCTAGAAAGCAATAGAAAGAATGATCAGCTACTCGCTCTAAGATTTGGTCTATGAATGGAAGTGGGAAGTGATCCTTGCGGGTGGCAGAATTAAGTTTCCTATAATCAATGCACATGCGCCACCCTGTCACTACCTTAGTAGGAACATGCACCCCCTCATCATTAGTCACCACTGTTATTCCCGATTTCTTGGGAACTACTTGAGTTGGACTAACCCACTCGCTATCAGAGATGGGATAAATGATGCCTGCATCTAACAAATTTAAAACTTCCTTTTTCACCACCTCTTTCATAGTAGGGTTAAGTCGTCTTTGAGGGTCTCTATGGGGGTTAGCTCATTCTTCTAAGTGAATCCTATGGGAACATATTAAGGGGCTAATACCTTTAATGTCAGCTATAGTCCAACCTAATGCAGATTTGTGCTCACGTAACATATTAATCAATTCTTCTTCTTGTGAGCTATCAAGCACGGAAGAAATAATAACAGGAAAGGTATCACCTGGTCCGAGGAATGCATGTTTAAGTCCCTCAGGCAGTGGAGCTAGGTCAACTTTCGGAGTTTCCACGGTGGATGGTTGTGGTTTCTGTCTTTCCTTTGGCAACTCCTCAAAGCATGGTTGCCATTGTCGCCCTCCTTTATCCTTTAACCCTAAAACAACATAAATATCAAAAGCATTGTCAGGATAAAGTGAATTCTCAAAATTAGAAATAGAAAGGCGGTACTCTAAGGTTTCAGAATCTGCGCTCAGGAGCGCCTCCTGTGATATCAGCGTGTCTATCATGTAGGTATGACGACACTCATCATCATCACGTGGTTGCTTGCTAATATTGAATATGTTGACCTCCAGAGTCATGTTCCTAAAAGACAGCTTCATTAGACCGTTCCTGCAATTGATAAGAGCGTTAGCTATGGCAAGAAAATGTCTACCTAAAATAATCGGAACTGTAGACTCCATATTAACCACAGAATGAGTATCTAAAATAAGAAAGTCGACGGGATAGTAAAACTTATCAATCTGCAGCAAGACATCCTCAACTATTCCTCTTGGTTTCTTAACCGATCTATCGGCCAGTTGTAGTACCACGGATGTGGGTTTAATCTCTCCTAGACCCAGTTGCAAGTAAATAGAATATGGCATCAGATTTACACTTGCCCCTAAATCTAACAAGGCTTGGCCGAACTCATGAGTCCCAATCTGGCAAGTGATTGTAGGACACCCTAGATCTTTGTACTTGGGTGGTGTCCTCTGCTCAATCACCGCACTTACCTGTTCTGTCAAGAAGGCAGTCTTCTTGACATGATGTTTCCTCTTGATAGTGCATAGATCCTTGATGACCCTCGCATAAGTTGGTACCTATTTAATCACATGTAGCAAAGGTAAGTTAATTTTAACCTGTTTCAAGTGTTCTAGAATCTCGCCATGCATTTCCGATTTCTTTCCAGTAGGTCGTAGTGCTTGAGGAAAAGGAACTAGAACTGGAATGTTCCTGTTGGGCTCATCCTCAAGGATGCTCTCCTTTGCACTTGGGGAGGTGCCTATAGTCGTGGACGAGCTTGACCCGTCTAAAATCTTACCACTCTGAGTGGTGATGGCATTAACCTCTTTGACATTATGAGAGTCTGAAGTAGAGGTTTGTGCCATAAGTTGGCCCTTCGGATTTGCTTCAGGCTGTGACGGAAATTGGCCCCACTTTTGTACTGTTAATGAACTTGTCAGCTTGGTTATCTAGCTTTTGATCTCCTTGTTCTCTTCTGCCAACTGTGTCAATGCAACCTCAAATTTTTTATTAGTTTTACCTTGTGCCTCTATAAATGCATGTAATGTGTCTGATAAGGAACTTCTGTTAGATTGTGCATTGTATAGGGGTGCATGGTATGACCTAGGTGGTTGTGCCTGTGAGTGTGTAGGTTGGTCTACCTCGGACTTCCAGCCAAAGTTAGGGTGATCTCTCCAGCCAGAATTGTAAGTGTTAGAGAAGGGTGAATAAGGCTTCTTGTACATCCATAAGGCGTTACATTGTTCCTCATAAACCTTTCTCATCTCAGTCAAGGTTGGGAAATCCTGTGCGAAGTGTTCAACTCCCTCGCATACAAAACAGGCGTCTTGTAGCTCAACTCTGGCAACAGTATGTGTGGGCCAACCATCCTTGGTCTTAAGTGTCTCTAACTCCCTAGTTACTCTATCCAATTGGGCTTTAAGGCTGTCCTCTTCCCTAAGTTGGTAGACTCCAGCTGAGTGTGTTCTATCCGTGCTCTCAGTAGCACTTGGACCAGTCCAGGTATGAGCCTTTTCAGCCAAGTCATTCAGGTACTCAATGGCCTCGTCAGGGTCCTTTTGCAAAAACTATCCATTACACATCATCTCAACGAACTGACGTTCTCTACTGGTGAGCCCCTCATAAAAATAACTGACTAAGCGCCAACTCTCATACCCATGGTGTGGGCATGTATTCAAAAGATCCTTGAACCTTTCCCATGCTTGATATAATGTCTCGCTATTCTTTTGCCTGAAGGTAGAAATCTGTCTCTTTAGACCGTTGGTTTTGTGGTTAGGAAAGTATTTATTAAAAAATGCTTGGGTCATCTCCTCCTACGAACCTAGAGACCTTGGTCGCAAAGAATATAGCCAACTCTTCGCTTTTTCCTTAAGGGAAAAAGGAAAAAACCTTAGTATAACCGAGTCTACAGCCTCAACTTTGTTGTGAAAAGTGCCCACAACTTCCTCGAATTCCCTAATGTGAACATAAGGATTCTCACTCTCTAGGCCATGAAAAGTGGGTAATAATTGTATCATACCCGGCTTAAAATCTAGCTTTGGTGTACTTGATGCAAACATGATATATGATGGAGTAGCAGTGCGCGTGGGGTGGAGATAGTCCTTTAGCGACCGAACATGGTCATCTTCGTGATTACTCATGGTATTAGAATTAGAAGTATGACTTAATTTGGTCTCAATGTGAATTTGTGGGTGTTCTAAATTTGGGATCCTAATTAGTCTCTCTAAGTGGTCTCTATTCCAACTCACTCCCCCAATGTCATTTTTTTGTTTTTTTTTTAGAAATAAAATAAAAATTAAACTAGACCTAAAACCTAAAAATAGAATAAAATAAAATAAAACAATGAGCAAGAAAGATAATACCCGAAACCTCCCTTGTAGAATTACGCTTGTTCCCCGGCAACGGCGCCAAAATTTGATTACGCCCAAACAGTACACGCGGTCAATTGCAGTAAAGATTGGGGTGTCGATCCCACGAGGAAAAACGATCTACAAAACAAGGTCAAGGAAGAAAAACTACGCAAAACTAAATGTAAGAAATTTTAGCAATTTTAAAATATGAAATTAAATTTAGTTTAATAGAAATCAAGTTTGGAGAAGTCACAAGGTTCCAAGAATCCCTCATAGATTTCACGCGCCAACTAGTATTGATTCGCTATGATGACTCGATTACGTGTTTCACATCCCAAACAATATAATCGGAAAAATAGTCTTTAATGCATTAATATATTTTAATGTAAATGGATTTTAGATTTCACTTTTTCTAGAAAGCACAAAGGTTGGTCATACGTGATATCCTAAATTTACGATATACCCGGAGACAATAACATAATAAAAGACGATCACATATAACTAACCTACCGGAATCAATTTATCCTTAAAAATTCCACACGTAAGAAAAACGTGACTAAACTTATATGGAGAACAAAATGACAATCACCGGAATAATAATAACCTACGAAGAAATTTATGAAATATTTGTCACTAAAATAACATAAATTCTTATATTAAATAAAAGTGAGAATCATAAACACCATTATTCATCGTGAAAGCATAAAACGAATCAAATACTAATTAAGTGCGTTACATCTAGGAGTTCGTCTCTTCACCTTGCGCGGGGTTTAGTGACACATGGCGAAGGTGAGGACAACAACAGCAGTGTGGAGCTTCATTGGCATGGCGCCGCGTAGTGGATTAGCGTTGCACTCCCTGCTGATGCGTTCCCTGCTGCACTGTTGTGTTCTGGACAGCGTTGCTGCGTCGTCGCCTGCTGTTCTGTGCACTCCTCGCTGTCCTGGACAACTCTCCCCCTGCTCTGTCGGCTGCGTTATCTGTTGTTCTAAACAAGGTTTCTGCTGCTGTTTTGACAGCCTTTGTTGCGTGCTCCCTTCTTGTTCACGGCTGCTGCTGCTGCCTTTTTGTTCCAGCCAAAAAAACTCCCTCATTGGCTGTTGTCCTATTTGTGTTAAAAACCAAAACAAAAACCTTCTCCAAATTGGCTATTGTTGTTGTATTTGTGGTAAAGAGAAAACCATCATTGGGCCTAATTAGAAACCCAATACCCAATACAAATAGAAAAACCCAATCCAATTTGGACCCCAATGGAATTTGGAAGCCCAGTAGAATTTGGAAGCCTAATTTGCAAACAAATGAGTCCCACCCCTTGAAAGGTGGGTTTGGCTATGTTCATCCATACTACTTCTTTGTACCACCAAAATTCAAAACTAATTTCCTTTATTATGTTTTTCTTTGGTTTTCTTAATCTTTGGCTCGAGTGTCTCCGGCTCCACTTCGTCAATTTGGCTATGAATCACAATTATTCGCCACGCTAATGCACTTTTGTAATTTAAACTCCAAATCCTAAAAAAATACAAAAATCAAATAATTAAACTAAAATACGTTATTCGAAACACTAACAAACATAAGTTAAGAGGTATATTATGTAATAATTATGTGAATATCAGGTGGACTGAGCCTGGCCCAAAAGATATCCGTATCAAGTCGGATGACAAGTTTTGCTGGTTTACTCAGCTTGACGTGCAAGACAGTGCATGTAGGTTGATAAATGAGTGGCACAGCGATTAATAGAAAAGTCTTCGATGCCCGCACTGGATCCATTTGATCACCTCGATCACGGTCTTGAGCAGATAATGGACGAGATGAATCATCTCGCCTATGCATGGGTGTTGGGCTCGATCTATTGAGCTGGTCGTGATCAAGTGGCCTTTTTGGAGAGGAGGTTGGCGACACTGTTGCTGGTGTTTTCTCACGTTATTTCCTAATTTGACATGTTGAAAGCGCAATGCGCAGAGTCGAAAAAAATTGTGAAGGCCGCTCAAAAGTCATTGATTGAGGCAAAAAGTATGCGGGATAAAGGTGCTACTGATCTTGATTCTTTGAAAGCCAAGTTGGATGGGGTTCGTACTCGTCTATGTGACGTGGAAAAAGAGTTATCCATTGAGAATGCAACTTTTGATGAAGCTTCTTGTGTTGAAGTTGGGCAACCTGTTATTTACGATATCGCTATGAGGTGGGTGGAACAGATAATTGCTACGCTCGATGATGTCAAGGCAGATACTTCCGTTATGCTTACCACTGATGAGGGGCAGCTTGTCGCGACCAAAAATAAACTCGGTACTGCCAAGGATAGGCTTCGTATTGTTGAAGCCAAAGATTGGAAGCGAGTTGGTGATGGACGGGTTGAGCTTCTTGACTATATCGAGGGGCTCGACGAGGATTTATCCAGGTACTATTACTTGGTTGGTGAAGCTTTTGAAGACGACGATGTTGAATAATCTGCTCCAGTAGTTGAGGAGCCATTGCTTCTTCTACCCTCGAACGCCCTAGAGCCATTGCTTTTCTCTTCTCCTGAAGAGGGGCCTTCCCCTGTTCCCCTGAGTGATGATCCTGTAGTTGGATTCATTTCTTCACCTACTTCTTCATCTCCTTCTCCATATGTAATATAGTAGTATTATCAATGAAATGAACTTTGTTATTTCTTTTCTTTTAAGTTCAGTTGTAGTTGTCTTGGATTTTGCTTTGAATTCCTTTGTAGCTGCTTATGTGCTTAGGCTCATCATTCATCGAATGCTAGGTTAGCGTTATCCTTAACATGCTGCGAAGAGTTTGCTTTCGCTTGTAATTCCTCAAATCATGTTGATTTGTTCCTCTAATTCTGACTTCGTTGATTTGACGTGTTCGTCGATTCAAAGTTATTGTGTTAAGACAACTTCTTCGTTTGAAATTTTACTTCGTTAACTCGAAGTCTCGGTCGACTCAAAGTTTTTTTGTTAAGTCAACTTGTTCGTTGAGCTTCTACTTCGTTAATTCGACGTTTCAGCCAACTCAAAGTTTTTGTGTTAAGTTGACTCGGGTGCCCAACTTTTACTTCGTTAGCTTGACGTCCTGGTCGGTTCGAAGTTTTTGTGTTGAGTTGGCTCGGGTGTCCAAATTTTGCTTCGTTAACTCGACGTCTTGGTCGATTCGAAGTTTTTGTGTTGAGTTGACTCGAGTGTCCAACTTTTACTTCGTTAACTCAACGTGTCAATCGATTCGAAGTTTTTGTGTTGAGTTGACTCGGGTGTCCAACTTTTACTTCGTTAACTCGACGTTTCAGTCGATTCAAAGTTTTTGTGTTGAGTTGACTCGGGTGTCCAATTTTTACTTCGTTAGCTCGACATCCTAGTCGATTCAAAGTGTTTGTGTTGAGTTGACTCGGGTGTCCAAATTTTGCTTCGTTAGCTCGACATCCCAGTCGATTCAAAGTTTTTGTGTTGAGTTGACTCGGGTGTCAAATTTTCACTTTGTTAACTCGACGTCCCAGTCGATTCGAAGTTTTTGTGTTGAGTTGAGTTGACTCGAGTGTCAACTTTTACTTCGTTAGCTCGACATCCCAGTCGATTTGAAGTTTTGTGTTGAGTTGACTCGGGTGTCCAACTTTTACTTCATGGTTGATCAGACCAGAAGTTTATATATATCAAACCTTTATCGTGATTTCCTGTTACTAGGTATGTCGATTGCTTTTTATGGCTAATTATTTGATGTATATATTATGTCATCCACGCAAAAAATAGGGGGCTCTGAATTTGTAGCTTTATTGATATTCCCTTTTGGATGTTCTCACCAGCTTTAACTGTTAAAGCATTCATGCTAATTCAAAGTACGATTTGTTTTGTCTTCCTTTGCTTGATATTAGTCCTTGTATTAGAGATTGATTTTTTGTTGTTTTGTCTTCCTTCGCTTGATGTTGGTCCTCGTATTAGAAATTGATGATTTTGTTGTCGTGGCTGGCAGACTCGGGGTGCTTTTGTATTTGATGGTTGAGTAGCGTTGGCTTGTCCGATCATGTTTATGTCATCTCCAAACTGTCTGATCATGCTTTCGTCAACACCAAAGTGTCCGATCACGTCAACACCAAACTATCCAATCATGTTTACATTAGCACCGAATTGTCCAATCATGCTCACATCAACACCAAATTATCCAATTATGCTGATGTTGGCTCCCTATTTAGTGTCAATTACCGAGGTTCGGTCGAGTCCATTGCTGGCAGTTTTGTGGTTAGTGATTCGGGTCGAGCTTGCATCCGTCGATAAGATCTTTGAATCGTATTAGTTGGTTGATGCAAACTTCTCCATATTTTATTCATTCGTGAAATGGCTTGTTTATTTTCTATAGTACCACTGTTATGATATAAATCAGTTCGAGTGAGAAATTTTCCTGGCCACTTTTTCTGTTAGGTTGTGTGTTTCGCTTCCTCCGGCTATGCAGTGTAGGGCATATATTAGTTCTCTGGGCTATTCTTTTGATCCTCCAGTGCTATCTGTTTTTTCCTTCCATGTGAGATGTTTATCTGGCATCCCGATGAACTCGTCGAGTCGTCCTTTCTGAATCCAATGCTCTATTTCGTCTTTTAGGTTGCAGCAGTCTTCGGTATCATGCCCATGATATTTATGGAAGGAACATTATTTGCTTTTGTATCTTCATTCTGGGTCTCCTCTCATCCGAAGCGGCCAACTAATGTTATCGCATTTTGCTACGTGCTTCAGTATATTAGCGCGACTTGTTTTCAGGGTTGTGTACGGTTTGTATGTGTTCTTCATCACACTCTTTACTCGCTCGTGTCAAGGCTGTGCAGATTGTAGCTTCTCGGATTCTTGTTTTTTCGAATCAATCCTTCCACTATTTCGATGTTTCTTTATCTGGATGTTATCCTCCTGATATCCGTCATCTCATCTCCTTTCCTCATTTCTCTCTGGTTTCCTTGAAAGATTATATCTTTCTTGGTCATTTTTCCTCCTGGCCGCCTTCATCTCCTCGAGAGAAATGTATTTTTGAGCTGTTTTCAATAAGACTGCCATGCCTTTTGGAGGCTCCAGGTTAAGAGCATCAAAGAAGGGGCCTCTCTTTAGTCCGACGATGAAGGTTGCAGTCGCTGTATTGTCGCTACATCCATCGATCATCGTCAATTCGTTGGTGAAGCGAGTGACGTATTCCCGTATTGTCTCCTCAGGTCTTTGCTTGATGTGAAAGAGGTAGTGTGGTCCTTTCATCATTCTCTAACTCCCGATGAATCTGGTGATAAAAGCAGTGGCTAATGCCTGGAAAGAGTCTATCGACCTCGGTGGTAGGTTGTTGAACCAATTCATTGCTTTGGAGGTGAGGCTGGTCGAAAATGTTCTGCACAAGATTGACTATATGGTTTCATTCTGGGCCATCATGTGATGGAAGTATCTCAGGTGATCAGTTGGGTCGGTAGTACCATCATACATTTCAAACTTTGGTGGAGTGAACTTTTTTGGCATTGTCGTTTTCATGAGGGCGTCGGAGAATAACGGCTTGGCTAACTCGTATAGTATTTTGGATCCATGACTCCTATTCTGAACGAGATTTCAGCAAGCGTTTTGTCACACTATGGAATCTTGGCTTGGGGGAGCTCATTGCTTTCAAAATTTCCCTATTGGGGTTCTGTTGGGATTTCGTCACTTCCTTGAGTTCGGTTGGCGGAGTTTTGTTGGGGCGGTGCCTGAACATGGTTTGCTGGCTGAATGCATTTCTGGGTGATTTTTTCCAGCATCTTTGTCATGTAGTTCATCTGGGACATGAGCAGATCTACCCGAGAATCCGTGAGAATCATAGAAGTGCAGAAAGATGGGTTTCTTATCATTCAATGAGCATCTTGTATTTCATATCAATTTTTGGTAATATAATCCTTATGTAAGGGCCATCCTATCCAACTTTCGGGCAGCAAAATACGTATCAGGCGTGGATGATTATCATAATAGATTCCCAACATATCATAAGAGTCTCGTTCTTTAAAATCCGCGCTTTTCCAAATCAAGAAAACATACAGAATTCTTGGATTACTCCTTGGGGCAAATACTTTGATGCAGACCTCCTCCGGTTGATCCACACCATACTGTATTCTCGTAAGATGATACACACTAGCTAACAGTCCACCTGGTGCTACATCATAGGCACACTGAAAGCGTAGAAAATTGTAACCAGATACATATGAAATGACAGTAATGGAGTGCCAATCCTCAGGAGTGTTACTAGATGTTTGGGTTGTCTAGTCATATTCTTGACTATCATTTTTCAGATGATTCGGGCTACTTCTTGTTTGTCAATTGTTAGTGATGTATCATTGCCAGTAGGAGAATTGCCGCGATCACCACTGAGTTGAGGATCTGTAGAGTGTGTCATTTGTTTTGTCGGTTTGTTGATCTTCTATCAAATTGTGTGAGTTTTGTCACTGTGGATCTTGTTTTTAGAAATGAAACTCGTCTTTTCCCATGGACAAAGCCAAACTGATGTGTCCAAAAATCGTCATCCTATGAGTTTGACCTGCAAAATAGATGTTAGACTGCCAATGACCACCTTTTTGGTGGCCGAAGGCACTCCGATGCTTAAGTTGGTAACTCTGCTTGAGTAAGGAAAAAAATATGGATAAAACTAAGTTAAAGTTGCATACCTGGGTCGAATGTTCCCTTTACCTTTTATAATGGTTGCGATTAATTCTCCGCGTGACTTAAGCATGTGAGACGCAACAAAAGGAGATGTTTCTTATAACGGTCTCCTCCTTAATGGAGATGCGTCCGTGGAGGCATAACTCCTTCCACGACTCTTTTTGGTGCAACGTTCCTATTTTTTATGAGAGAACTCGTGTCAGACCTGAATTCGGGCTCTGATTCGTTTGGGTATGAATTGGGCTTTGTTTATGTCTTCTTGTTGGTGGGCGTTGTCTGGGCCTCTGTAATTGATTTTATTCTTCTTGGGTTTTATGAGCTGGCCCAATAGACTGGACACTATATCCTTGTGATGAATCTTCTCTGCCACGCGTACGACCGTAATGATCGGTCTATTTTGATGTATCATAAACATTAATTCATTTTTTTCACTTAGGACACATTAAAATACATGCCAAACATCAAAATACACATCATGTAGCTAAGTAAAAAATTATTATAAAACACTTGAATTAACTACATAATCAAATAATTAAACTTAGAAAAAAATGTTAAGAGTGCATCTTTATACACTCGTCATTCACAAACTCTTGAACATGGTTGATCTCCCCCTTTCTGGGTCTAACTTGACTTGGAACAATAAGGTCGGGGTATTCATGGTGTTAAAGAAAAACTCGATAGAGTGCATGTGGCTACTACTTGGTTAGAGTATTTTCCTTATGCTATTAGTGGAACTGTGCACATTTTTTACTCTGATCACATGGCTCTTGTTCTTCAAATGACAAACAAGCCTCATGTCGGCCCTAAACCTTGTTGTTTCTTCCGAGCTAGGGATCTTAGATGCAAATATTTGATCACTACAAATTGATTAACAAAGTTCACACTCTACCTATCATGAACTTTAATTTCAAAACTGACACCCAAGCATGGGTCGGGAGACAACTCGAAACAAGTACATGCTCCGAGACACAAGGTTAGACCTGATATGAGGAAAAACGTTGAGTTCACAAATTTAGTGTCTGGAACAAAATTGACTTCAAAGATGTCCAAAACTACATCACTGAAACTCTGGCCATGTTGGACACCTTTCAAAACCAACACCCTTCCACAAAAAAAATGTTTTAGCCATACACCAGCTTGAAGACCAATTAGAATAACTCTACACTTTTTCTAGAAAGCTAAATCAGGTCAATTATGGGCTCTCTCTGGGGATGAAATTACTAAATAATTCCATCTGTCTATTATTCTTAGAAGAAAACAAAATCAAATTCTCAGACTTAAAGATTCCCAAGATCATTGGCATTCTAGTCAAGCCTATCTCGAAAGCATTATGAATGAGTACTTCAGTGATTTTACCTCATCAAATCCCTTTTTGTCCACAGAAATAAAAAATTTGTTCCACCATGTCATATCAAAGAGGAAAACCATGATCTTATCCAAATCCCAAATGAAGAATAGATTATAAGTGTGTTCAAATGTATGGGTAGCTTCAAGGCTTCTAGCCTAGATGACTTTCACACCTATTGCTTCCAACAATATTGGGATATTGTTGGAGTAGATGTTGTGGAGGTGGTCCAAAACTTCTTCACATCACAGACTTTAGACCCCGGACTCAACAACTTTCACATTTCTCATTTCCAAATGCAACAATCCATCTACCCTGACAAATTCAGACCCATTTTGCCTTGCAATGTGATACACAAGGGTATCTCCAAAATCGTGGCAATAGAATGAAACCCCTCCTGTGTTTTTCTCAGAGGTAGGTCGATTTCCGCTAACACTGGAATTTCATATGAAACCTTTGTTTTTTCAAATGAATCACTTAAAAAAAAAGAGGGATGGATGGTCATCAAAATTGACATGGCTATGAATGGTATTTCCTCACCTCGGTTATGGAGAAAGTGGGGTTTTCTAGATTGTGGGTTTCTCTCATTGACCAATGCATCTCCACTAGTTTGCTCTTGGTATTTCTCAATGGATCCCCTCTTACTACCTTTTTCTCTTTCCAAAGGTGTGAGACATGGATACCCCGTATCCCTATATCTCTTCATAATAGCCGCCGAAGCTCTCTCTAGGCTACTCAATTAATCTATAGAGAATGGGCTAATCCAAGGGATAAAAAAGTCTTCCATTTTCTTCAGCTCCAATGTTTAAAAGAGATTTTAAAAGATGACAGGGAAAATCATGGGAACCAAGCTTTATAGTAATAAAGATAAATACCTTGGTGTGCCCTCCTTTATCCAAAAAAAAATTTCCAATTTTCAATTCCTTATTGATAATGTCAATTCTATATTCTTAAGATGGAAAACAAAGGTTCTCTCCCAAGTAGGGAGAAAAATCATGATAAAAGCGGTCATGAACTCCATTCTAGTTTTCACCATGCAATCCTTATTGTTTACATTGAGCATCACTAACGAACTTGACAAGATGTGGCGAGAATTTTGGTGGAATGATACAACCAATGGGATAGCAAACACCTATTAAATGGAACAAGGTTGCCAAATCCAGACCTTGTGGAAGGCCATCCATAATCCACCATACTCGAGATTCACCCTTCTAAAGCTCTATATCATAAAACAAAAACCAATCACCTTATTTACAAAGCCCCATCTGGTCAATTGGGATAGTAATGACATAGATGTTTGGACTTATCCTTGGATCAAGTCAGGCTTCATTCTTCAAAGCCTCGTTTTCTCGAATGGAGTTCAATGGAAAATCAGTGATCTCACCATACCTAGTCAATATGGTTTGATTCAATAGAATGATCATCTTCTCAACTCCCTATTCCCTTCTCATGCGGTCGGAGATATCACATCGATTCAATACAGGGAAACAGATCAAATAGATTCTCTTACCTAGGCACCCGACAAGCATGGTCAGTTTTCAGTTAAAAATGCAATCAATACTTCCCAAAACTACAAAAATCCCAACTCCCCAAACACTTCCTCCAACTTTGATCCTCAAGTCTTGAACCCAACCAAAAAGGATGATCAGGCACTTGTGGAAGCTTTGCATTCCTTCAAATGATCAATTTTCTTTAGAAACTGTTGCACCTTATTCTCCCTACAACTGATGTTTTGGTCAGGGTTCACACGCTTATTGACAATTTATGTCCTCTCTGGATTTGAAGGTGGGCCAGTTTGCGGGGGGGGGGGGGGGGGGGGGGGGGGGGTGATGAATAATATGGGAAAAGTGTTTGTAAAAAAATGAAAATCTCGTTTATGCACACAACAAAAAAAAGGTCAAACAAAAATGAATTATAGAATAATATTAGCCGTTTAGTTGGAGAAAAAGAAAATCAGAATGAAACCAAATAAGCTTGTGTTTGGATTGTAATTTTTATCCAACGTGTTTACTTCACAAACCAGTGTGGGTCAAAGTTCCAGATGAATCATAAAATAAAAACTTAAAAACATATATTCGCTCATTCGATGTTCATTTGTTTACTTCAAAGCTCGAACAAAGAAAAATGGTTTGCAACTCGTGAGATTTTAAAATCTTGTTTTATTTTGCGCAATCTCACTCTTTATTAAGGCTATTATTATGGATCCTTAGAGGATGTAGGAACGAAGTGATTCATAGGCTTTTTTTTTTTCTTCCCTTGGCAATAGGCTTTACATTATCGATCGATCATTGGTAGTGATTGTTGTTGTTTCTCATTGACTACATGGAGCGTCCAATTGGAGTCCCAGTAGATTTAAAAGGTTATCATCATGTTATCGAGATAGCTTAGGAAAATATTTAGTTTTATCACTGAGTTATACATGAGGATCTCTAAAATCGAATATTGAAGTTTCAATCCATCAATTACCAAATTATAATAATATTTATTTAATCTCCTTTCTTTTCATCTTTCATTGCAAGATCTTTGTATCCTCTTCTTCTCTTGATGACAATATAAATGTTTTCCAGTTTCACGACTGACACACCTACATGTTAAAAATTCATGCATTTACTATCATAGACTATTCATTCACATAAGATGATTTTTAAATATAAAATAAATTGTTCACTTATTTTTAGAAATATTGTCACAATAACAATGAAACTCATGTTTGTTTATTATTTGGTTCTTCCATAGTTTCATTAAAGATTGGGGGATACCAAAATGGTCCCTCCAATTTACAAATGATAACTTCTTTTTTTGGGGAGTACAATCATCCTCATGATTCATTTTAGTTTTACTAATTTATCAAAATATTAGGCGATAACTTGATGGATTTCGTTAAAAACATATCGTTGTCTTCAGTATATTCTCAAGAGGTCCGTTGAATGCGCTGATCTTCGATTTTAGTTTGAAACAAGTTATATACAAAGGGAGATTTAACGAAATTGCGAAAAAAGATCACAAGTTTGAGAACCAATATTATAAGAGAAGAAATGAAAATAAATGAAGGCTTTGGAACACTCGCTTTATTGTTTTGATAAAAAAAAACCTACACCTTTTTTTATAAAAAAATAAAAATAGCAGAATTCGTAAAAGAGAATCCACTAATTACAGTTTTTTTTGGTTGCCACTCCGCATGGTTTGGTCCACTTTAATAGTTGCAAACTTGCAATAAACTAGTGGCGGCCCATAGAATGTGTTTTCACGCAGTAGACCATAAGTATAGAGTGAGGCTACCTGTCGAGGGAGTGGGTGAAGAAATCAGCGAGTGGGGACCGTCCATCTCCTCGGATGTGCGCATGAAATCTAATAGCACGCATCCCGGGGATGGACGGTCCCCCTCGCTGATTTCCTCGCCCACACATTTAGAATTTCCCCATGAGTATATTCTTCTTCTTAATTCACCTAACCCCCATCACGTGCAAATTCACCACAATGAACAAAGTGCTTGATAAATTGGTCTGTTCTTCTAGAACCTATTTGGTCTCTGGCGCCTACGCTAACTCAACCAAACCAGTTAATTGAAGACCAAGAAATATCTTAACATCGGATCGGATCGGATCGGATCGCATCTCGAAAAGCTTCTAAAAAAAGGCAAAACACACAAAATAAGCGGTCGAAGCCGAAGAGGAGAGTTTGGAAACTTTATTTTTGCTTCTTTCTTTTCTTCTTCGTCCACTTCCACTTCCACCTCCACCTCCTTGGATCTGTGCATCTCTCAAAACCTTAGAAAAACAGAGAAGACAGACGACATTCTTGATTATCGAAGATGCATTCAACTCACCTGCTTCTCGAAGAGCCGATTAGGATGGCTTCCATCCTCGAGCCATCCAAATCTGTAAGTCTCATCAATCCTCCTTCACTCTCTTTATGCTTACAATCTATCACACGAACCATCTATTGTTCTAGTATTATATCTCACATGTTCATATTGTGCCTTCAGATTTAGTTGTAAAATTACTTATGTAACTATTGGTTGGTTGCATATGGAGAGACGATGAGTAGTTTTAAGTTGTTCAGTTAGGGTTTTGTGAGATCCTGTTTTGATGTGATGATTCTGGCAGAATTTCTTTCCCGCAATGACCAAAATCGTTGGAACGCTCGGTCCGAAATCGAGATCTGTAGAGGTGATCTCTGGCTGTCTCAAAGCCGGGATGTCTGGTATGATCTCTATGTATTTTCTTCTTTTAAAAAAATATTCATTCGCTTGTTTGTTTAGTTAAGTAGTTTTTCGATGATTTATAATGGTGTAATAGGGTTGGTTTTGTTGTAGTTGCTCGTTTTGATTTCTCATGGGGAAATGCTGAATACCACCAAGAAACGCTCACGAACCTGAAGACAGCTGTTAAAAGTACCAATAAACTCTGTGCAGTGAGTTCTCTTCCCCTGCAATACCAATTGTCTATTGTCTGCAAGTGGTTAGGTTGAGGTGTTAATGTTATTTAATTTTGTTGATCATTCTGTCAGGTTATGTTAGATACAGTAGGCCCTGAGTTGCAGGTTGTAAATAAAAATGAGGGTTCAATTTTTCTTGAGGAAGAAGCCTTGGTTGTTCTAACTCCCGATCAAGGGCAAGAGGCCACTTCACAGTTGTTGCCTATCAATTTCAGTGGACTCAGCAAGGTGAGCTATCATCATACTTATCATAGTTGCAGTATGTCAAAATTTGTACCAATGATTTTTCCTAAGAGGGGTTGAAATTTATGAACTGGGTCCTCTTTACCAAGTTTATTCTTGTTGTAGCTCATCTTTTGATCAGGGTGTAATAATGATAATTTATCCTCGACTTTTATGTTGAAGCAACAAATCATGAGTTTATGTTGAAGCAATCAAGCAACAAATCATGAGTGAACAAAAATTTGCTTGACTGATTAGTTTCAAAATGAACATCATATATGCAATTGCAATTGTTGGTTACAACATTTTGGCAATTCCCTGTTGTTTTCTTGAGATTTATGTTTTATGTGTCCAACTCTATGTCAAAGTTTTACGGACTATGACTTTCTTTCACTCATGATCACACTGCCTTCACGGTCAAATCAAAATTTACCTTTTTGTCTCATTTTAAGTTACTATTTCATAGTTTGGTTGGACATTATTTATTAAGAATGAAATTTTGGTGTTTTGCAGGCTGTGAAAAAAGGAGACACCATTTTTCTTGGTCAGTACCTGTTCACTGGAAGTGAAACCACGTCTGTTTGGTTGGAGGTAAGAAAGTTTAGAGTGAAACATTTAGTGTTAATGCACAGAGCTGTTGACTCGGCCAACATGGGGAAATTTTGGTTCGCTACCCTTAAGTTGTACTTTCTCATTTACAACTTTAGTGCACCTGACTAGCCTTTTCCCCTCTTACAGTGGACAAAAAAATTGTTTTTCTTGGCTGGAGTGGAAACATCATCTTTTCAGTTGCTTGATTTCATGTCATGAGATTCATTTTTATCACAAAATTTCTGGCAGGTATCTGAAGTAAAAGGTGAAGATGTGGTTTGTGTGGTGAAGAATTCTGCTAAGCTGGCTGGGGCATTGTTCACTTTGCATGTTTCTCAAGTTCATATTGATCTTCCAACCCTAACTGACAAAGATAAAGAAGTAAGTTTCCGTTGATTCACATCTGTCTTTTAGAGAACATCATTAACATCGTTTATACTTTTTTCATAACTGGGTATGTTGAACTTGGATTCATATCATTTTTTAGAGTAGGTTTTAGGCACCCAAAAGTCAATTTGAGTTGATTCAAAGAACTCAGATTCACTAGAAGCTCCTTATTGTGCATGTATTGTTCTATTTTTTTTTTTTTGCACTATGGTTGGTGGATTGGTTTTGCCTCAACAGGTGATAACTTTGTTGTCTAATAACTATTTCAGGTCATTAGTACATGGGGTGTTCGTAACAATATCGATTTCATCTCGTTATCATATACTCGTCATGCTGAAGATGTTCGCCAAGTAAGGATTTTTCTTAATTAGTTATTCTTTGTTAACTTTAAGGCTTAGGTAATCTCCAGTGGGGTGTTGGAAATGTGAAGTGGTCTCCAACCGTAGTGTGAAAATGTATACTTTTGCATCGCCTTTTGTGGTCTGGAGTCAAATATCCACTTGCAATCTCAATCTGCAAGATGGTATTGTGGCACATAATGTGTTAAAAGTGCCAAACCATGTTTCAGGTCATTGTTTGAGAACATACCAGGGCGAGTCATATCCTACTGACTTTTACATCTGGATCCTATATGGGCGCTGGAGGCTTCCATATGTAAATACATACTTTGGGATTTTTCATCAGTAGTGCTCTTTGGAGGTTTTCATATTTTATATAAATATGCCCTTCATGTAAGAGCATCCATGAAGTCACTTTTATGAGGATTTAATTGGGATGGACCAGGATGAAGTGCCAAACTCTTTCTTTTGAGGCTGCTGAAACTTATTAATCGTTTTTGTCTCCATCTTACAGTCTTTTGTTTATACTACAGTGCCGTGAATTCCTTTCAAAATTGGGTGACCTCAGTCAAACTCACATCTTTGCAAAGATTGAAAACGTGGAGGTGAGGTGGGCGATGACAAGCTTGCTCAAAGGGTCATTTATTGACTCCCATCGTAGTTAAATTTTCTGAAAATTTTTCCGTTTAACTTGCAATCTTTCTTTCTTATATTTCTTTCAGGGTTTGACCCATTTCGATGAGATCTTACAAGAAGCAGATGGAATTATCCTTTCTCGTGGAAACCTCGGCATAGATCTACCGCCTGAGAAGGTGAAGTCTTGAATTTTTATACTTTACAAACAGTTAATAACTTAATACTAAAATAATATCTGGATGACTGCTAAGTTTATCCATAATTGATTGGGATGTGTGGTTTGTCATGTTAATTTGTCTCAGATAAAGGTTAAATCCGTAGGCTGTCCCATTTTATCTTTATACAAAAAATCCTTTTATTAAGAAGCAAGTGTTGTATGGCCACTATTATGACTAAACCTACCTGTAAACTACTGAGGGGATCTCCAAGGTTCCCCTCCTCACTCATGGCCTCCCAATGAAACCAATTTGTTCTCTGTGCATCCACCCAATGAATAACACATGGTACAAATTACATAATGTTATTCCAATCTCACTACAATATCTTGCATTGCCATTCACATGATTGACATTTCAGAGCTAGGATTCCTAGTAGAAAGCCCTCATTAGAGATGCCTTGCTGGTGTCCTTAAAGAAATGGATGTTGATGACCCTTTGACTTTTGCAGGTGTTTTTATTCCAAAAGACCGCTCTTTACAAGTGTAACATGGCTGGAAAAGCCGCGGTTGTTACTCGTGTTGTGGACAGTATGACCGATAACCTAAGACCAACCCGTGCAGAAGCAACTGATGTTGCTAATGCTGTATTGGACGGTATGTTGTTAAGTTCTACAGATTTGAAAATAAGAATTTGTACATTGCAACAATAGAACCAGATTCCTTATGAAGATTATGTTAGGAAGTCACAATTTATGTTGAATTTTGTTCTTTCTCAACTGTTGCAGGTACTGATGCTATTCTTCTTGGTGCTGAAACTCTTCGGGGCCTATATCCAATTGAGACCATTTCCATTGTTGGGAAAATTTGTGCAGAGGTAGATGGAGATGATCTTTCAGTTCTTTCTTCTAGTTTACGGATCAGAAAGTTGAGGCCACCAACTAGAGTAGTCTCCATAACAATTTTTCTGCAAATGTGTAGGCAGAGAAGGTTTTCCACCAGGATCTGTATTTTAAGAAAACTGTGAAATATGTTGGAGAACCAATGACCCACTTAGAATCTATTGCCTCGTCTGCGGTAATTTCCTTATACTTCTTTAACTATGTGACTCTATGCCTTGGTGACTGTGAATCCAGAAATAGGGGCCATTTCCATAAGATTGTAACAGTATTTTTCCTATAGGTTCGTGCAGCAATTAAGGTGAAGGCATCTGTTATAATCTGCTTCACTTCATCAGGAAGAGCTGCAAGGTTTGCTGCTTATTTAACTTATTTTTGGGTTGGGATTCATGCTCTTTGGCTTGTGGCCTTTTAGTTTGGCAAGCATAACTTGGTTTTAAAAGCAGATGCTAAATAGTATTTTGAATAGCTTTTGTTGCTTTTAGGGAAGTGACTTTTATACTAGCTTTTCAATTTTTTACTCCTACTAAATTATAATAGTGACAAAAGTCACTCTTACTGAAATAACTAAATATCCTATGTAAGCACTTTACGTACTGTTTACAATGTATTGAAATGCACTTGCTAAAGGCAGTCTAATACTAGTTGTAAGTATATTCAGACCCACATGAGGTCCGTCTTCTATGCATCTTCATTTACAACTCGTAGTCACCATCATATGCCCTGTATAGTGTCCCTGAATGTTTCGTATGAATGCAGATTGATTGCCAAGTATAGGCCAATTATGCCCGTCTTATCAGTTGTTATCCCTCGGCTCAAGACAAATCAACTGAAGTGGAGTTTCACTGGTGCTTTTGAGGTAGGCCAATGGTTTGATCATTTGTAACTTATCCTCTTACTGGTTTACTCATATATCTCACATAAATGTGACTCGTATCTATATCCACTGTTTCATCTGTGGTTGTCTAACATAAAAATGTATTCTTCTGATGATGTTGGACAGGCAAGGCAGTCCTTAATAGTTAGAGGTCTTTTCCCCATGCTTGCAGATCCTCGTCATCCTGTAAGCTGCTCTCTCATTTAGTATTGTTTCTGTTCATAGTGGAAGCACAAAATTGGTATTGCATAACAAAGTATTATTCTGTTGAAATAACTTGACGATAATGTCCCACTCATTTGAAAGCTGAAAATCGGTGCAACTGAAAATAGCAAAAGCCTTGAATATCCCATATTGCTTGCTGTTATTTTATCCTTTCCTATACGACCGCCTGGGTAAAGATGGTGACACACCATTTGGCTAAATAAGCACAGCCAGGGTATATCCTTACAAAAGATTGTACCATTGTATGCTCTTCTATGCCATAGCAGGTTCAAGTTATTTCGACTGCATGAGCCACACTCTCTAAACATTCTTGCATTAACGGATTTTATATGCAAATTGCATGAGAAAGAAAAAGATGATAAAAATACAACCGGTTATAAAATCAATTTTGATTGAGCTAGTCGATGAATATGACGATGAAGTTCCTCCGGATCCAACATACATAGTTTGACATTATGTTGCTTGAATATTTTTTCCTTCAAAAATCTTTGTTCTTTCTGTATTTGTGCTAACCTACTTTCTTTAATAGGCTGAGTCCACAAGTGCCACAAACGAGTCAGTTCTGAAGGTTGCCCTTGATCATGGCAAGGTCTCCGGTGTGATCAAGTCACATGACCGTGTGGTTGTTTGCCAGAAGGTTGGTGATTCATCTGTCGTGAAGATTATTGAGCTTGATGATTAAGTCGGATGACATTCACTTTTTGAGTTTTGGGTTCAGAAGATCCGGTACATGTAGTAAGAGTGGATACTTGTGCAAATTTTTTTACCAGATTTTGCTAGTAAGAGTGGATACTTGTGCAAATTTTTTAACCAGATTTTGCTAGACGTAAACGTAAAATCTAGTTCAACTGTTCCAGAAAAAAAAAAATATATATATATATATATATATATATTTACTGTCTTATTCCTCGAATATTCATTTGTTAAGATATTGGAAAGATGTGCTCTGGAAGTAGGGAATTCTTGTTTCTAAGTTTCAATGTGTTAGGGAGATGTTAGGCAGTTTAAGAACCTATTTATTTGGTTGCTCACAGTATTAAGCTCTTTTAACCTATTTTGCACTGTAACACTAATTAGTACCCGGAATTAATTATGGGGCTAGGCATGAGAATTGTAAGATAAGAGATGAAGCCATTCTCATGCTTATGGTATTGGGAAGCAAATGCCATAATAAGCGTCTTTGTGGGCACTCTTTAAGAATTCTAAATATGCCAATGGCATGACAGCTCAATGGTTAGAGTTTGGCGGATGGTATCACTAGGTCATGAGTTTAAACCCAGCTTGCGGCATCTTTATGGGTTTTAAGATTCTATAAAAATCCTGCTTGTCTTTCAAAAAAAAAAAAAAAAAATTCTAAATATTGGAGTCTTGATACCAAATTGACAATCACACTTGAACAAATTAATGGTGGGCACTCAAATATGAAGAACGTTGTGATATAGCACAAAAATCAAATGACTAAGGTTGAGTTTCATTGCTTGAATTTTGAGTGTTGTACAAATTGAGCTTCGTTATTTGCACAAGGCGCTCTTTCTTTATTGTTCAAACCAAGGTAGTCAAAGCGTTGTTCAAACTAATGTAGTCAAAGTGTGTGATGAAAGCGAAGCAATTTGCCATGGCTTTAAGCGAAAAACGAAGCGACGACTTAACGCAAATAAAGCGACTCTAAAAAATGATTTTAATGTTATTTTAAAAGGTAAATATATGCATTTTGCTTGTATATAAGCTTATAAATATATGCATTCTATTTTTCTACTAGATTTAGAGGTATTAGTTCAAGTCAATGTAAGTGTTCATATTGCTTCTTATGTTATGATGTTTGTTACCATTCACTGCAACACTATACTTCTAACTAATGTCTTCTCGAGAAGTATTCTCCCTCGCCCCATGATTTTCTTCTATAATCATTCCACGTAATCACCTTAAGTAAACAAAAATAACATCATTATTAATGTATAGATTATTAATGCATAGATAATCAATGTATAGATGTGGGTTGCGTCTTCGAGGTCATGACAATGAAAATTTCTATGAATCTCTATTGAAGATAAGAAGATTCGTATCTTGAACAAGATCTCCAACTCCTTCTTTGTTGAAGCTCTCTAATTCAGTTGCGAAGCTCTAAAGAGAAAAAAAAGTATCAGAAGAAGAAAAAAGACAAAAAAAAGTTTTTGTTTAATGAAGCCATAGCTTTGGTGGCTTCATGCTTCAACAAAAAAAGGCTAAAAGCAGTGGGTTTTTTTTTGTGGCTTCAGGGTAATGGCCTGGCTTTGACCAAGGCAAAGCGAGATGTTATGGTTTGGCTTGGCTTTTGACTTTAAGCGGTGGCTTTGGATGACTTTGACTTCACTAGTTCAAACAATTATCAAAACGTATAGATTTTTGTTTTTGAAATACATAGAGTTGCATAGCTCCAAAGCACCTGAGCTTCATTGCTTGTATTTTGAGAGTATTGTATAAGACATTATAGCTCTTTTTTACGGGTGGGTATCACATCCCGCGATCCCAATTCCGTCCTGATTTTTTTTAGATCCTTTTGGAATTGGTCAAATTCATCCCGATCATGTCTCGTTCCATCCCGATCTAAAGTGGGATGAGATCAGAATGAAGATTTTCAATCCTGCCCATCTGGTCTCGTCCTGAACTTATTTATTTATTATTTATTATTATTAATTCTAATAAAACTTTCCTAAAAGGATAAACATCTAGAAATGCATTCATTTAATGTATTGAAAATGCAAGCATTTGAAATCTATAGTCTAAGTTTGGTCCCATTGAAATTGAACATGTTTAAATGAGATATTTACTTGGATAAAATCATTTTGGGTTGGTTTTAAGTCAGAATTCGTCAATTCCCAAAGATTAATTATATTGAACAAATCCATTCATTTATTTGCAAATATCAGATTTTTTTTGTTGAGATGCATTAAGTATTGAAATATGGACTCGCAATGAGGATGCTTGTCGAAGGGCCTGAAAGAAAATTGTTTCATGGAATGCCGTGAACAAAGGTTTATGATGTTTCTAGTCAATTAGTACATTTTGTAACATTAATAACTCGATTTTGGGAGGCAGGTCCATGGAGTTGCTGTTAAGCATGGTTTGATAGTACTGTGTGAAAAACTCGTTTCTGGACATGTAAATTAAAGATGGATAAGCTTTGAAGTTGTTTAGGACCATGGAGAAACAGAGATGTTGTTACTTGGAATGTCATGGCAATGGAGTGGGCGCAAAATCATTGTTTTGTAGAAGCATGTTAACTGTTTTTGGAGCATGTCTAACTGGCGAGGAAACCAGCGAGGGAGGGGTGGCAACCCTCCATCCCTTTGGGATGCCCCTTGTTTCCTCGCCAGTTAGAATTTCTGTTGTTTTTGTCTCGTGAAGGGCAAAGAGATATTGATTGATGAGACATTGCTCCCTACTTTCTTGCATGTTGCTACGAATTTTGATCCATGTTCAGTTAATCGAATTTGGATTCATGGCCAATGCATGTGCAGAGAGCTCCTGGTAATAATGTATTGAAAATGCGGAATCTTGTTCAATAAAAAGTCCATGGACCATGCTCATCCTGTCCCGTCCAGTCCCATCCCATTCCGAACCCGTTTGGAATGGGACGAGATTGAAATGAGGTCTATCCTATCCCAAAGATAAAGCAACATGATGGAATTGGGATAAGTTTCATCCCTTATTGTCTCATCCCGTGCCCACCCCTACTCTTTCTTACTTAGGTTCAAACACTTATTTAAATAATATAAAAGATGGAAGGGTAGATTTTTTGTTTTGAAATTAAACAGAGTTGTGTAAGCACCAGTCTATGGGTAGAGTCATTGTTAAATAGGGCTAATTTAACTTACCCCCAAAATAAATAGTTTATTTAGGATTAGTCCCTAAAAGATATCGTCTTGCAGATGCCCCCTGAACTAGCGGTCCACCTCCATTGATCGTTACTGCACGCTGTTTTCAAATGGACATTGTTTTGATGCCCAAAATGCTCATGCACGATCTAACGGTCAGGATTGAACATTTTCTAACAGTTAGGATTAAAAGTAACTGTTGTATGTTGGGAGAGAGAAGCAAACTCACTTGGATTCCTCTCAATTTAATCTGCAGACGGCGGTTCCATGAAAGTTCACAAGGCAAATGATGTTTAGAGTAGCCAAGGGTTGATAACTTGCAGGTTTAAGTCCATTTACAAAAAGTGGTAGATATTGTTCAACCTCTACCCATCTACTTTGAATTGTGCTGAACCAAGGGGTATGATTAGATTCAAATATATTATAGGGGGTTAAGTTACTGTCAACATTTTGTTTTAGGTAGTAATATTGAAAAAGTTATTGTATGTAAAACAGATTATTGTGATGACCTCATTCAGGTTGGCAATTCTGTAAATGCAAGTAAAGTCAAATGCAAGTATTGACAACTATATGCAAGGCTGACAATCTATATGCAAGGGCAAGGCTAAATACAAATGAACATTGACAAACCTACACATAAATCTGTGTCAAATGAACCATGTTGCAAAACTACATACATACAAATTCACCCTATTGCAAGCCTACACACAAATGCACCCTGTTGCAATATGATATATATGCACCATACTGCAAAATGATATAAATACACCATGTTGCAAACCTACACACAAATGCACTCTGTTGCAAAATAATATATATGCTCCATGTTGCTGCTTGCAACCAACATTCAAAAGCACATGTTGCAAAGGTACATCATATTCAACAAAGACTACACAGTCATACAAAAAGAGGCTCCAATATCTTGTCAAGCCATTAACAAAACACCAAAAAATAAAAAATAAAAAATAAAAGTGGTTCCAACCACATGTGAACATGGGTGTCTACCATCTCCTAAACAAAGCAATGAAAGCCTTTAAAGTGTTAGCTAGGTACATCCTGTCACATACATTCTACAATTGCATTCAACAAAGAAATTGTGCACTCTCAAAAAATTTAGTCCATATTCACATGTCTGGTCCCCTCCATCCTCTGTCCATGCTTCTACCCTTGATTGGAGGAGGTCTCACACCTTATTGAAAGCTTTGTCTTGTGAAAGATGCAGTTGGTGCAAAGGGTGCAGTGTACATTATAAACTATGCATTGTGTCTCTTTGGAGCAGTATGACCCTCTCGTTGAGCATTGGGCCTTTGTGGAGTTGTTCCTATAGTTGGTTGAGCTTCAACATCTTTGCCTCTACCATTTCCAACATTTCTGGAACCCCTTGGCTTATTGTCCCTTGTTCTTCTCACTCCTGGAACATAGGTTTTGGGTGCACCTTCAGTCTGCTCCTTGGGAGGAATCTTGCAAGTCCTCACATCGTTCTCTCCATCCCACATTTCCCTCAAACTCTTGCCTCTATCTGAGTGGGACCTTCTTCATCCTCATCCAATCTTCTCTAAGTTCTAAGTTTCCCTAGTGGTCTCTTAACTAGAGGGGGTAACACCAAGCATTGTGTTAGCAAGATGAAAACTATCATGGGTAAACATTCATTGCTCAGAAATAGCTCAACATCATCAAATTTACTTACTTTAGGCCATTCTCTCATGTTTGGGATGCTGATGATACCCCTTCAACATGTTTCCACATAAGCTCTGATCGAGTGATAAAGGCTGCAATACATGCAACATACACACTTCAGATCAGAAACATTCATAATCAAACATAATGTAAAGTTTAGTAGTTGCTATGTCACTTACTCTGCCCAGTTTGGTATTCGGTTGAATATGTGATGCTCCTCAATGATGGTGTTTTAAACTGAAACATATTGATGAAATTACTCAGATCTAGGTTTTGTGTAACCTTTATATAATAAAACCCTAAGTTTAAAACTTTGGCTTGCTAAAGCCTTTTTTTTCCTTCTGTTAAAACGTGGTTATTTGTTCACAAAACTAATCCACACCTTCCACGTGGATTACCTTTTTAGTAGACGGTGTCGATCGAAACGATTTCTCATCAAATGAGTCCCGCGGGCGAATCACGTGAAATGGTCTTAAGGTCATTTTTGTCAAATAAAACATGCACGTGAGGAAAATAGCGGTCAATGGATGTGGACCAGTGATCTGGGGGGCATCTGCAATACAATATCTTTTAGGAACTACTCCTAAATAAACTATTTGTCTAGGGGTAAGTTAAATTAACCTTTTTTGCCAAAGGGGCTGTGGTCGATTGGTTAAGGCGTTGTGGACTTGATCCACAGATCCTTGCTTCGAGACCCACTGGAGGCATCTTTATTTCGGGGTGGTGTTCGACCCGTAGGTCGCATCTCGGGAATAGGTTACGGATCCTATGCTAAAACCGGCTTGCCTTTCAAAAAAAAAAAAAAAAAAAAAAAAAAAAGTTAAATTAACCTTTAAAATAAAACATAGAGTTCCATATTCACAAAACACATGTGGTCTAGTGGGTAGTCCCATGGGGTGTGTTTGTATTTCTATTTCTTGAAAGAGCGCTTCTACATGGCGAGGAAACGGGTGAGGGACGGGACGTGGCGGGGTGGGGACCGTCCACCCCGCTCGAGTGTTTGAATTTTTTCTTCTTAGGGTCTGTTTGGTTGCACGAAAAACAGACATGGAAATTGAAACCGTTTTCATGAATTCGATTATGAGGTCTCCCCCTCGGACTTGGATTCCCATGAGTAGTCGGAAAATAGTATGAAAAATCGATTTCATGTCAGTAAAAAGATAACTAAACAATGAAAATCTGCATAAAAAGGGAAATGAATTCCATTTCTCTATAAAAATGGCTAACCAAACAGACCCTTAGAAGAAACGGAATGAAAAGAAAAGAAAAAACCTATCTTCTTCCTATCCTATTCTTTGGGTTTGAGTCCGAGCAAGTGTTTGAATTTTTTTTAAATTTATTTCTTAGAAAAAAGGAGAAAAAAAATATCTTCTTCCTATTATTTGGGTTTGTGTTTGAGTTTGACTAGGTGTGTTTGAAAAAAAATTCGTAGAAAGAAAAGAAAACTATCTTCTTCCTATTCTTTGACACAAGTAAGGCGTTGTCTTTTGTTAATGAGAGTACTAGTCCAATTGATAGACTTGTGGTGAATGATATCACAAGTTCAAGGTCCGAATCATGCTAACAACATTTGGGATGAGAGGGGTTAAATATTTAAATTAAAAGTGTTGTCCTCCATATATATGCTTTATTTTTTCTTTGATTTTACTTGAATTTTTTTTTTGCTTCAATGAAACGGAAAACAAAAAACCCTATTTTCCTCCTATTCTTTGGCATAAGCCAGGTGTTGACTTTAGTTCTGAAAGGTACATGTAGGGGTGGGCACGGTCCGGATCGATTCCAAATTTGGAGGAACCTAACTCGAACCGTTTCAAATTAACGGATCCGGTCCGGTCCGGATCCCCTGATTTTTAACATTGGAACCGAACCTAACTCGAACCGTTTGAAACGGTCCGATTTCACGGTTCCAAACGGTTCCAATTGAATAAAGAACAGAAATAATTGCCTTAAAAAAAAAAAAAAACAGAAAAATAAATTTGTTAAACAGATCCATCATCGATAAACTCAGATACAGATTCATCATCTAATCCCTAATCTGTTTGATCGATCATCCAAACAGATTCATCACTCCATAGTCCATACAGATCCATCACTCCAAAGTCACTAATTCAACACAACCCCTTTAATCAATCACCCCAAATTCCTCCTCTAAACCACACAAAATCCAGCAAACAAACACACAAAAAACACACCCAAACCATGAATTCAATTACCCAATCATTCTTTCATCAAATACCCATCATGATAATCATCATCAGTACAAGAACGGATCATCTACAACATCAACACTGTATCAAAAGAAGAACAACAAAGACAGAAATCAAACCAGAACGAAATCCAAGAAAGAAAAATTAGTGCTTTATGGTTTATTTTCTTTGTTTTCTCCTCCACCTTTGATCTCTTCTTCTCTGCTGCTGCTGCTTCGACAGAGTTCTTCGACGGATCTACTGCGGCTGATGTTCTTCTCTGCGGCTGATCTTCTTGATGAAGACAGATCTACTTCTTCTCTGCGGCTGATCTTCTTGATGAAGACAGATCTACTTCTTCTCTGCGGCTGATCTTCTTCTCTGCGGCTGATCTACTTGATGAAGACAGATCTACTTGATGAAGACAGATCTACTGCGGCTGAAGATCAGCAGAGAAGACAGATCTTCGACAGATATCTTCTTCGACAGAGAGAGGAGAGGAGAGGAGAAGAGGAGATCTCCTTCTTCGACAGAGAGAGGAGAGGAGAAGAGGAGATCTCCTTCTCGAGACAGAGACAGAGACAGAGAGAGGAGAGGGTGATCTCCTTCCCCTTCTCGAGACAGAGACAAAGAGAGGAGATACAGAGAGAGGAGAGGAGAGTTTAGCCTAAATGCGAGAGGAGAGGAGACAAAGAGAGGAGAGACAGAGAGAGGAGAGGAGAGGAGAGGAGAGGGTGATCTCCTTCCCCTTCTCGAGACTGTTTAGGTTTAGATTTTTTAGGTTTAGATTTTTTAGTTTAGGTTTTTATACTAAATGCGATTTGAAACGGTCCGGACGGGTCCAACCCGGACCGTTTCTTTTTAAAAAATAGAAACCGGGACCGGACCGTTTTATAACGGATCCGGACCGATCCGAACCGTACCTAAAAATACAAAATCAAAATCCGGACCGTTTAGAGCAAAACGGTCCGGTCCGGTTTAAATCCGCGGATCCTTGACCCGTTTGCCCACCCCTAGGTACATGAATGGAGAACCTTGGCTGGATGCACGCCAGATTCTTTTTAATGTCTAATGAATTGGATAGCTTGTTGTTACCTAAACGATGATAAATAAACTTCCTGTCCCGAAGCATAACACACCCAATATGGAGCATGGAGGCAATAGGTGTTTTTGCTTCTTTTTTCTTAATATTTATATATAACATAACTTTTTATTATTATTATTTTAATGTGAAATTTTTTGTCACTACTAAAGAAAAGTTATATTGGAGAGTTGAGAAAGAAGATGAAATTTAGAGTACGGGAGTCAATTAAGAAAGAGGAGAATTGATGGTATGCAGCAGAGAAGTTGATGCATGGATATAGATCTCTATTTCTACAGCCTCAACCTGCATAGCTCAATTGACACACTGCAAGGAGCCTAATAACCTTTAGCACATTCATGGTAAACAAACCAAACCAAAAGAAATCAGAAAGCACTAATCTATACAAAACTTTTTCCTTTCATATGAATAACCTAAACTCTGTATCTATTACAAATCAGTTGTTTACAAGTAGAGCAACATCTAATTTTGTACATGACGGGAATAACTTAATATTAGTTCCTATTCCCTATGTTAACTGAATTCACTATTTTCCTTTAGCAAGAACAAAACTCCCGCAGATTTATGCTAGGTCATAATGGTTCTGAGAATCTTAAATCTGCAGGGCCAGGACCCAAAATCCCTTTCGATTGGTCTGGTATCTTAGTGCTGATGACAATAGGAGGCTCAACATGGCCATTCATTTCTTCATCCACCACCAGTCTGGTGTCTCCAGTTGCTTCCTCTCCACTCCTGTTGCAATATCAAAGAATCATGTATTAAAGAAAATACTCAACAAAAATAAACAGAACAAGATTTTCACTATATCTGAGGTACAATATCTGGATTAGGCTTTTGAAATATGAAGGTAGTATATAACCCTGCAACAATTGGAAATGCGAAGTTTTAGAGCTAAATACACAGATAATCAGCATTTACAAAGTAAAAACATTGCAGTGGATGTCACCTAATAGATCAGCTGATCGAGGGAGGAGCCTTCCTCTAGGGTCAACAAATGTTGGGCCGGCATTGAGGAGCATGCCTCAAATTGTGCTCTTAGGAGACATTCCAAACATTTTCAGCTTCAAATGTGTACATTCAAATAAGAAACCACAGAAGCAGAGAAAAAAAAATCCAAATGACAAAATCCCTTTTTATCTCATTAACTCCTTCAAAATGGTAAGCATTCAAAAACATTGTTTGAGATGATAAACAAACGATCCTTTCAGTGGCTATGTATTTTATACAATAAAATAAATATCTTTCTTCTCTAATAAAAGGACTTTCTCCCAAAGATGTTTAATTGATTTGGCACTTCCACATTGTAGTTGGAGATAACTGCCGTTTCTTGGCAGCGTGGCAAATAATCTATGATCATCTTTTGTGGGTTTTAGTTTTGTTAAATGTAATCATCACCATATTGGACTAAGACGCCTATACTCATCTCCATCAATGAAAAAGAAAACACGAAAAACGGTACTGGATTACACAGTTCAGCTGATAAACAACTAATCGCCGGCAGAAGATGCAAATTTAAGTACCTGTTATCATCGTAGAACTAAGTCAAGTTTTGGATCTTCACCAGAGTAGTCAAGGCGATCGCCTCGCCCCGCCTCAGCCCAAAAACTGGTTGTAGCCAGCCCAATTGCAAGTTGCAACCCATTTGCAGCCTAATTGTAGCAAAAAAAGGTTGCAACCCACTCTATAATAAAGTTTTATGTTTCTTGGTGTAATATTTGATCAATTTGATAAAAACAAGATAAAACGTTTTTAAGTTTTGATAAATTTGTCACACTTTTTATATTATTTTTTGGAGAAAACATACCATGTTTTATCAATATGTGATCAACACCAATCTTGATTTTTCATAGCTTAGTTAAATGATTTTTATGCGTTTGGAATACCAATTAGTGATTATACTTGTGGATTTTTACCAACAATTTCTTCTAACAAATGTTCAATATTCTCAAGTTTCTATTCTTTCAAGATTATTGATTTTTAATGATTTAGTGGATGTTTGCAAGTTACTTGACACTTATGTAGTGCATCTTTTCACTATGATATGCAATTTTATTATATTTTCATTTTAATTCTAGGTAGTTGTCACTTTTTGTACATTTTTGCTTATGATACTTATCCAAATGATGATGTACACTACTATGCTGATATGTTTCAATTTATTATAAAAAAAAATCTATAAAAAATATTTGTTCTAGGTAGTTGTGTCACTTTTTGTACATATATGCTTATGATACTTATCAAAATGATGATGTATAATACTATGCTAATATGTTTCAATATATTATAAAAAAAAATCTTTAAAAAAGTTAAGACCGCCTCGCCTCACGCCTGAGGCGTTTTCAGGCCTGTCCGCCTCACCTCCACCTCAACGCCTTAACTACAATGATCTCCACGAACTCAAAACCAGCCTCTCTGGCTAACTTGATTTACCCAATATAACTTTTTTGATTGTCAGATCTTCCGTGACTAAACTTATTAAGGGCAATTAAAAACAATAAGGAAAAATCTAAAGATAAGGCAATAAATCTACGTATCTTAACCTGATCAAGCTAGGAAAGTGGACCAAGCAATGGCTCTCAGAAGCAACATCATTAGTGAACTTCAGTTGGTACTTTTTTCCAATTAGGGGGAATCTGAAAATGTAATTGCACTTTCAAGACTAGTTGATAGAATCTAATAGGTAAATCATCGGAAAGAAAAGAACAAAAGTTCAAGAAATTCAATTTGTTCATACATCTCTTCTTCAACTTCAAAAGTAATTAAGTAATTTTCTGTTCGGATGCAATTGGGAAGTATAGGCCTCATACCACCAGCTCTGTTGTGTGATGCCTCAACATTCTTCTGGTACTTTGCCCTATAACATTATCACATCACAAATCAGTAAATGAAAAAAACCCGGTAAATAAGACCTTGAAACCAGATAATACCATTTGTACTTGGATTAATTTAATAAAAACAGATACTTGTTAGGTTCTTCCCACATGCCACAAAAGATCCATGAATAGAAAGAATTCCCTCCAAAAAAATTTGAGACAGATAACCAAATTCTAGGAGAAAGATTTGCCGACAAACTTTCAAGTTTTGTTTTTATAATGTGGATTGATTACCAACCTACCATCAATCCCTTGGTAATATGTCGACACATATTGATCTTAATGCTACGATTTAAAGTTTTTCTAAATATCTACTACAGTGATCATCCCACATTGATGCGGATTTAACTAACCTAAATTAATAGGTTAATTCAGTCCACTTGTAATAACCGCAAGTGCACGGTGCCTAACTGGTAGACAACGGCAAGTACGGGTCGATCCCACGAAGAAGGTGGATGCAATTGAAATTTAGAAATTATCTAAACTAATTTGTAGGAAATGGGGTTACAGCATTTTTAAAACTAAACTAAAAATAAATTAAAAATAAGAAAAATAAAATATAGATGAGATGGATTTTTGTGGGCTTGGACTCACCAATGAGTTAGCAAAATTATTTAAATCTAAATTACTGAATTTAAAAATGAGAAGCGTTAGGAATGAGAATCCCTTGCTTACACCGAATATGTGATCGTTAAAATCTAATTCAAATTATATCATGTTTCTTTCAAACATTAACAAATTATTTCAAGCAAATACGCTCTTACCAAGTATTAAGTGTCTTTTTAGGGCACACTTAATCAAAGCTTAAGCTTAATATTTTTAGCACATACTTTGAATATTGATAAAGGGTAATTCTAACTACCAAACATATCAAGTTTAATTTCTCGAACATGCAAGGTGAAAGCAAATTATCAAAAATTCAGAAATAAATTGTAATTAACAATTAAGCACACAATTCAGTAAAATACATCAAAATAACTTATACAACCCATTTAGTTTGTCACAAACTCGATGTGGTGGTACTCAGCAGATCAGCAGGTGGTCCGAACACAAATTCCGAGACAAATGGTGCCAAAACGCTCTGTGGTGGTACAGAGCAGAACCGGGGGTGTGAATAGCCAAATAACTGAATTTGACCAATTCCCGCCTCTGCTACAGTACCGTCGTCGTCTCCAGCGAGCAGCGACTGTCTCGCGGCCTCGTTCTCCTTCCTCGCGACCGTCCCATCATCCAAACGTCTCCAAAACCTGCAAAAGAAGAGAGAGGATGAGGAAACACCAAGAAAACAGAAAAAACAGAGAAGGAAGACGAGGAACAGGAGCTCCCTGTTTCTTGGTTGCGAGCTCTGTCTCGCGAGGTGGTGGCGGTGATGCTCGGTCTGGTCGTGACGGTGGTCGCGAGAGAGGGAGGCAGGAAGGAGCTCGAGACGAAGAAAGGCCGAGAAAAGAGGGGAAGCAGGGTCTGTGGCTCTGTCGCGAGGCGGAACAGAGCCGCGGTGAGCTCTGTTTCGCGGTGGTTCTCGCGCGGTGAGGCTCTGTTTCACGAGGCGTGGTGGTGGTGCTCGTGCGGAGGTGGTGGCGGTTGTGTGGACAGGGGAGAGGAGCAGAGACGGTGATGATGGAAATTTGATGTGAAACAGGGTTGTCACGCCCCTGTTTCACAGTGGTGATGGTGGCGGTTGTGTTGTCTGGAGGTGGTGGTGGTGCTCGAGTGGTGGTGGTGGCGAGGTGGTGATTGCTGAGTGAGTGAACAGAGAATGAGTGAGAGATGGATAGGTGGTGATGGTCTTGTGAGAATCACCTTTGAGAGGAAGAGGTTTTGATATTTTTCTAATTCTCTTCTTTTCCCTTCTCTTCCTCCTCCCTCCTTTTCCACCATATTATCTTCTATTTATAGAAACTTATCAAGATGAATAGGGATGAAATGAGGGAATGATTCATCAATGAGGGTAGGAGAAGGATTGGGCTTGGCATTGGGTTTGGGTTTAGGTTATGGATTGGGTTTAGGTTATGAATTAAGTTTTGGGTTTAGGTTATGAATTAGGTTTCGAATTTAGGTTTGTGACTGCTTTATACCACCGTTGGAATCGATTAATTGTCGTTCCTTAACTTGTCGCCTTAATATGATTTCATCGTTTACGCTCAAATTCCTACAAAGACATGAAAACGAAATAATTACTATAAAATATAATAATCGAAACACTAACATATATAAATTAAGGGATATATTATGTAATAATTATGTGAATATCCCATATGCATATGAACTTACATATATACAAGACCAAAAACAGAAAGAAAAGTAAAGATTTCAAATTCATACCATATTGTAGACGAATCAGGAGTAATACCGAAAAAATAACCTCCTGGCTTCAACATAAACGACACATTAAAAAGAAGACACCTCGCTCTCTCCTCAGTTTCAAAACATAACTGCATATCAACATGGTTTTAGAGATAATGAACTTAACACTGCGGAAATGCAGTAAGGAAAATAAAATGAAGGTAATTAGAAATAAGAGCTGCAAATGCTGCTAAGCAGAAAACAATATCAACGGGAATACCCTTTTCCAGCGGAAGAGACTCCAAATTTTACTGTATCAGAAATATGAAAAGTTGTCCAACTTTAACAATGTGTATTCTTTATTTGTGAGAGAAGAATTTAACCATGACTATTGCTAATTTGTAAAATTTCAGTATACAGATCAGGAATTCAACAATAGGTATTGCTTGTTTGTGACAATTCAAGCAAAAAAGAGAGAATTTAACAAAAGAGAGAAAGGGGTGTACTCGTACCATGCAAGGATCAACCTCGCAAAACTCCGCTGTGTATGGCTTCCTCTCACTCTCCCAATTCTCTCTTGCTTCATTGATTCCAAAAGACAACACATCTATCAACCAAACAAACCAAAACAAAATAGTGAGTTTGAATGAGAAATTGTAACTAATTTGGGGGGGAAAGAAATAGAAATTACCGATTCCAATATAGTGACCAATTTGGGCTTCGTCCCAATTATCTGCATCAGCTCCACTTCCACAGTACAAATCACAGACCTGATTGTTTGAACAAAAGAGGGAACTTTACATTATATTGGGTTACGCAGAGAGATGGGGAAAAAAGGAGAGAGAGAGAGAAAAGGAGCAGACCGAAGCGTAAGGGGTGACGAATATCTTGATGAGAGCAGCTTTGGCGAAGTCGTAGAGACGATAGTTAGTCGATTCGGTTCTAGAGTACGGGTAAGAAACTCATCATCATCGTTGCAGATTCAACTCTTAAAGGTCGGACCTTTATATTTTTATTTTTATTTTTATTTACAGGAAGAAATGAAATAAGAGGGCTTGAAATCTGAAGGGTTAATGGCGCCGCTTAATGGTATCATTGGAAAATTCTAGGGGTCGAGGGAGGGAACGAGGGAGGGAGCGAGGGATGGGTGGTAGCACCCCAGTACAGGCCTACTAGTTTTTCTTTTCCAAGTCCTTGGAGACATGTAAAGTAATGCTTTTGCATAGGCGCTTCGTACGGTTTGCAAAAGACAGTTTATGGAATTCAAATTCCATGCCTCCCTGTCTTATAGTTAAGTGGTTCCGCAAGTCTTTACGGGTTAAAATATTCTGTAAAACTTTGCAAGTCTCACTCTTTTCTTCAACGTCTACACAATCCAACTTTATAAGGAAACACAATTTTTTAGAACTCTTTTTAATAAAAATAATTAGAACTCCTTATAAGGAAACAACTTTTATTATTATTATTATTATTATTATTATTATTAAAGAACTCTTTTTATAAAAATAATGAAAAATAGTAGAGGAAAAATGAGTTAATTAGAATTATTTTTCAATTTTTATGAAGTTGGTATTTGCATAAATGTGATATCTAGGCCAACCAAGCAACATTGGGTGTATGCATTTTTTTCATTAATTGTTACCAAGCAGTTGTAAAGCAATGCACTGTAAATTAATGCATATGCAAACTAATGCAAATGCAAAGTTTTACGATGTACCAAACAGAGCCGTAGTTTCTTCTCTTGGGCCTTTTGCACCATGCACTTATTTTTCTTTATTAGTTTACTACGGGTGGAAGCGCAGTACCTACGCGTAAATAGAGGAGGCATGATGAGGATGCTAGAGAGAGTCGATTGGCATGGCGTGACTGAGATCTGCTGGCAGCGATTGAGAACGCGATTGACTGTGGGAGAGATGTGAGGAAAGTCGATGGTGACAAAACATAGAGAGAGGAAAGCGCGGTGGTTGCAAAACAGAAAGAGGAAGGCGGGGGGGGGGGGGGGGGGAGGAAGAAGGAGACCGATGGTGGTGGAGAAAAGGAGAATGGAGAGGGAGATGAGGATGAGAAGTTACAGAGAGGAAGGAAGAGGACGGGGATATGATATGGGCAATGGCGTTTTCTGATTTTCAAATGACACACGGACATATGGATTCACTTTTGAATTCTCGTTATAAATAAATATGGATTACCATAAAAAAAACCTCAACGACCATACACTTTCCACCCTGGTTCTTGGGTCATGCCGAAGGGCGTTAAATGAATTATTCTAGGGGCTTAGGTGTAATCAAGGAATGAACTTTCGGTGAAATTTTCATTTTTTTTTAAATACGAAAAGAAAAATCACGAAAAAGGAATTTACATTTTTTCAAGATTTTTGCTAATTTCGATAAAAACACAACTGAAACGACCAAAAACCCATTTTTCGACGCATTGATTTGCTCTGCAATCGACTTCGATCTTTGTTCGATTATGTCTTCTCTGCTTCATTGACTCGAATCCACTGGCCATTGTTCGACTCGATCTCTCTGCTCGACTGGATATGCTTTACAATCTCGATGGACTTGATTTCTATCGTCTTCATTATGACCAATTCAAAATATCTCATCAATCACCAAACACACTTGGCTGGTTTCAACTATTGTTTGGAGTTGATGGCAATGAAAAGAAAATAAAAAGGAAATTTTTTTTAAAAATAAAAATAAAAAAAATAAAAGAAAGGCTGAGATATTTAGATGAGAGAGCATGTATGTCTGAGTGAATGGAGAGATGAATGATTGGAGAGAGGAAAGAGAAAATGGAGCTTTTGATTGAAAGAGAAAAACAAAAATATTAAAACCCAATTCATGTGGGTTAAATTACATTATTCTTAAATTACACTTCAGAGAGTAGGTTCCTAGGTATATTGCAGGAGGCTTAAGATACATTAGGTTGTTGGGTATATTGAGGGAAGCCCTATATTAAAATACATTAGGTTGTTGGTATATTGGTGAATTGGGCTTGATTAATATTTATATTCATATATTTCATATACTTTCAAAATTTCTTACGTTTTTTCTTTACACACCGAAAATATTTCTTAAAATCACTTAACCGAAATTAACTCGAAAAAATGAACACAATCATTGGGTGTTATTAATGAATGTTTACAGGGGGCTGGTGTTGATTGTAAACAGTCTAAATTTGGGAGAAAAAATGAAAAAAATTATATGTAAGGGTCATTTATAATTTATAGATAATTGAAGGTTTTTAAATAAATTATAGAGAAAATGACTTTTAAGGGGCATTTTTCACAAAATAGACCATTTAGATACCGTAGTTGATATAATGACTAATTTGTGTCTACTTTTATACTTTTATGACCAATAAGGACTCTTTTATTAGCTTAGGTTGATCTACAAAGTTATAAAACATCTTTACCTTTCCTAAACAAATAGAAAGCCTATTTTTATACTTTTATGACCAATAATGACTATTTTATTAATTATTATAATTATGACCAATCAATTACTAGTTGGGTTAGACTATATAGGTTGATGATTTCTTACTTTTATTTTCTACAACCACTCTAAAATATATCTAATGGGGCCATAAGTATTACATTGTTCTTATTATTTATCATTTATAATAATAATAATAATAATAATAATAATAATAATAATAATAATAATAATAATAATAATAATAATAATAATAATAATAATAATAATAATAGTTATTACCTCTTATTATTATTATTATTATTATTATGTGGGGAAGGGGGGATGATTTTAGTTCTAAGTAGATAATAGTTATTACCTCTTAACTTGCTAATTAATAGTCTCAAAACTTAAAATGTCAAATTTTTTGAAATACAAAGTCATCAATTTGTTATTAAACATTGCAAGCCTTACGACTTCAATAATCGTTGGATCTGTTTGGATTAGACTATATAAATTGATGATTTCAATCAATTTACACATTTCAAAACAAATCTAATGGAGCCAGAAATATCACAAATTTATTTTATTTATTATTATTATTCTTTTTTTATGGCATGATTTCAAGTTTTCAACTATAAAAAGATCACAGTGTTTACCTCTTAACTCAAATTCTTAATAGCTTCAAAACTTGAATTATAAAAAATAATCAAGAAAAATTGTCTACATGAATAATACTCAAGTTTTTTGTTTTAATATTTGCAAAACAGAGAATGAATTGAGCTATCTATCATTAGGGATACATCAAAGCTGCCAAAATCTTTCAACAAGTGACAACTGAAGTTGAAGATGCTATCAATAACAACAAAAAACTATGATTGATCATTGAGTGAGCTATAGCGGGCAATAATAATAATAATAATAATAATAATAAATAAATAAATAAATAAATAAATAAATAAGAACAATGTGATACTTTTGACCCAATTAAATATGTTTTGGAGACTGATTGTAGAAATAATAGGTAAAAAATCATCAACTTATATATAGCTTAATCCAACCAGCAATTAGTTGGTCATAATTAGAATAATTAATAAAAAGAAGTCTTTGTTGGTAATAAAAGTGTATAAAAAATGTTTTCTATTGTTTATGAAGGATAAATGTCTTATAACTTTATGGGTTAATCTGAGTTAATAAAAGAGTATTTATTAATCATAAAAATATAAAAGTAGGTATAAATTAATTATTACATCAACTACGGTATCTAAATGTTCTAATTTATGAAAAATAAGCCTTAAAAATCATTTTTTGTAAATTATATTAAAGATTCAAGTGTAACTAATGAATATTTAGTGAGGTGAGTTGAGTTGACATGTAGATAGCATTAACTTCAGAGGGCATTTTCGAAATTGCACAACACACGGACACATACAAATGGTGTTATAAAGTAAGTACATTAGGTTTAAAAGAGATGGGGAGAAACATTTTCATGTTTTGGCTGATGAAAATGGGCATTTTTGTGATTTCGTACATGACACACAGACACATATGTCATTTACACATAGAGATCGTGTTTACCCCTCACCTTTCAAGCTTAAGCTAGAGTACTCTTTTTCTCCTTCATTTACTTACCACTTTCAGTTAATATAAAATTTGAAAAGATCAAATTGCCTATGATACTACATCTTCATAAGTGATGCATTTCGCATGAGAATATAACCTTGTCGAATGCGTACGTCGAGGTAATCTAATTGCTTAATTACTTATAAATAAATTTTTTTTATGTCAAGATAATATGAATGGTGGAGCTACAATTAATAAAACCAAAAACCCCCCACTTCACTTCACCTACCCCTCCTTAAAACCACCGCCACCACCCTCTCTTAAACCACCCACCCCAGACATTCAATTTATTAATTTTTCTCAGAACCAACACTAATAGGAGGGATAAATTTAGAGTGTGAATAGCGGTTTTGATAACAAAGGCTCATGCAAATGGCAAGAATCAGATTGGGGTAATGTGATAGAAACAAAATCTCAAATTAGTCTTTCTAAAAAAATCTTACCTCATTGCTATTTATAGGTAACAAAGTGTGAAAGGACTTAAATATCGCTTCATATCGGGAGTATCAAACATAGAGAGAGACAAAACCTTATCTTTGCACGGTATGTAGTCAATTTACTTAAAAGGGTCTCATGCACAGTAGCATTGAGTAACAATCATATCTTTTGCACACTAACTAAACAAAAGGCCGCTCTATCACATAAACTTAGAAAATTATAAATTATTGTTTATGTCATCTATTCTAAATTCTAAATTATTATTTATCTATTTATTTGTTATTTAAATAAAAAAAGTACACCATTTGAATTTGTTGGTTCACTTATCATTAAGGGTGGCATTTTATCCCGCGATACTTATTCCGATCCCATCCCAATTTTTTTTTCAGGTCCTATTGGAATTGATTAATCCCATCCCATTTTGATCTAGAATTGGATGGGATCGAGATGAAGATTTTTCAATCCCGCTCATCCCGTAGGATTGAATAAAAACAACCAAACCGATCGAACTGATAAAAACCGAACTGATCGGTTCAGTTTCGGGTTTAAACAATTCAAAATTGAAGTGGTCGGTTCGGTTTCGATTTCTTTGTGATTTTAACCGACAAAACCGAATTGTTCAAATTTATTATATATATAATATTAATTTTGTAAAAAATATATAATATATTAGGTTTAAAATAGTTGGTCGGTTCGATTTTATTACGGTTTTAGCCGATTCGGTTCGGTTATGGTTTGAATAAATTAAAATCGGTTCGGTTTTATTAATGGTCGGTTCGGTTTGAAACTTTTGAAATCGACCAAAGTCGGTTCGGTTTTCAACCCTACCATTCCATCTCGTCCCGAACCGATTTTTTTAATATTTAGTATGATCTATGTAGTATGAAACTATTTGTTGTTATGATTATTTTATTTGTTGTTATATTTATTGACATGACATGACTATTTTATTTTGACAAGCTCCCATGTGACTCATCTAGATAATGAATCTAATTCAAACCCTCTCCTTTGTTTTTTTTTTTTCCCCTCTTCCTAACTCTTGACAACAACAATTTGTGATCTTCATAGTTTCTAAATGACAAACCCATTGATCATTTTAATTAGCAATGTACAAAAAAAATGGTTATCTTCAATAGTGGTTCTAAAAACAATCGAAAGCTAATGAAATGGGGAATTAATAATCAATGACTTAAAGTTATATAGTTGTTCTTAGATTTATGTGTTTGGTAAATCCAAAATTTTCAATTTTGCATGTTAAATTTTCAATCCAAAGTTTAGTACATGCTCATCATGTTCCATCTCAATCTCGTTTGTGATGGGATGCGGTCTATCCCATCTCATCCTGATCTCGAACAAACAGGATGGAGTGGATGAGGTCCATCCCGTGCCCACCCCTACTTATCATGGGTTCGGTTTTTTTTACTAATTAACTCATTGATGGACTAAAACTTTGAAAATGAATTATTATTTTTTTAATCAGTTCAGTTGATGTTCAAGTTATTATGACTTCAACTTGTTGAGAAGACAATACTAAATGAGATAACGAACTTGACACGACCAAAAAAAATTTAAAGAAAGAAAACACTCCTCAACATTCGAAGAATATTTATATGTAAACAACAATAGCTAGCAAAAATTATAACTATTTCTTATCTATAATTCAAATTATCCAGTGATCTACACATTATCAAAGGGTTCTTATCTATACCAAATATGTGGTTTTAAGCCAAGATGAAGGGATACATATATGAAGTTTTCGATTTCAAAGAATTTGTTTCCAAAAGATGTGTGTATGGTGATAATGGTGTTAGGTTAGCATGTAGTGTATCTAACAAAAATTAACCACACTAGGCATTCAAGGATAGATAATTACTCAAATATTGATAAAGTTGATGGTGGTGGCGACATTGGAGATGGTTATAGTGTGACAAAGAGGAACAAATTTAGGAGGCAAATTGGAAAAGGAAAAGGGATAAGGAGGATGATGTTAGAATATGTAGGGTTTGCACTCAACATAGTCAAGCCCAAGTCCAAGATTGATTTACCTCTACAAGAAGGAAAATACAAGAATAAAAAAGTTAGAATAGAAAAGTCAGAGTAGTTAAAGAAGTAAATTCAGAATAGGAAGCTTAACATATTCTAACAGACGACGACGACGAGGAATTCAACATAAATGCAAAAATGGTATCAGTCTACAAGATGGATGAGCTTGGTGATGAGCCAATGGGTGTGCTTCAAGATGAGAGCAACACCCAATTGGAGCAAATGCATTGGTTGAAAAAAATGGTGAAATTGGAGCCATGAATGCCAACGCCATGCCCTTAAGCTTTCAATGGAACAAAAGAGATGGATAGACTTCCGAGCACTCCAACAGAAGAAGTTGGAAGATGTGATATAGAAAAATGCTAGGTACAAAATACTTTGACAAAAAGAACTTGAATTGATCGAGATGCAACTACAACAACAACAAATTATGTGATTTGTTCCATAACATGTAAATGATGAGTTGCACTTAGAATGGTGTCGTGGTTATGTCTTTGGGTTGGTGTTTACAAAAAATATTGTGCATGGTTAAACATTTTAAATTGTTGAATATGGTGAAAGATATTCAAGATAAAATTGCCTTTATAGATTTTTTTTAGTTATTTTGTTATTTTTATGATTTTGAAATTTAAGTTAATTAAGGAACGGAAAAACAACTTTTATTCTTGGAAATTTTATAGGTTGGTCTTACAAAATGGACCACTTGGAGGTTGGTCTTACAATAACATATTTTGGTCTTAAGACAATTTTATCTTGAAACAAAATATCTTAAAGTTGGTAGCACCAAATTTTTTTTCACCATATTCAACAATTTCAAATCTTTAAACATACATAACATTTCAAGTAACCCATCTCTAACACCAAGTAACAACAACCAAAAAATTACAAGTCTACCAGGAATAAATCACCTGAGTTGTTGTGTTGTTGTAGTAGTAGTTGCTTATCGACAAACTCAAGTTCCTTTTGCCAAAGTAGAGAAAGCATTTTATCATTTTTTAGCCTAGCCCTTTCGTTTTCTTCTATTGCCTCCTCCAACATTTTTTCTTGGTATGCTCGGTACTCTATCCATCTCTTCCATTCCATTGAAAGCTTAAGGGCATGGCGTTGACACTCTTCCTTCTCCCTTTCCAATTCCACCAATCTTTTTTTTAGCCAATGCCTTTGCTCCAATCGGGGTTTGCTTCCATCTTGAAGTACATCCTTTAGTTTGCCTCTCAATTCCTCAACATCATCATCGTCATCCTCATCTTCACCATTGCTTTTCCTTTTTTTATTTGCATCTCCAGCTTCCTCGTCATCTTCTCCCTCATTTCCACAACCCTCCCTAGTATCACGATTATCTTCAATTCTATCACCAATGCAATGGTAAGCCATTCTTGAATCCTCTCTATGCTTATCCTTATCGGATGAGCCACCAATATTATTGTGATGAGCACACAATTCTCTGAAAAATAATTGCATTGAATTAAGTGGTTTCTTAACCTCTTCCTTCATCTTAGGTGAAATATGATCCATATACTTTAACAGGCTTGAATTATCCAAAACTTCACAAGCAACTCCATTGTCAAGGATATCAACGAGCCTTTTATACTTCTTGTTCATATCATTGAACTTGTCTTCACATTGTTGTGGAGAGACAAAATATCCCTTTTCCTTCATGGCTTTGGACACATATTTCCACTTCCCATTTCTAGCCAAATCCTCACAATTGCTACTCATGTGAATTGCCGTGAAAAGAAACATGACCATGGTATCACTCCATTTCATTCTTTGACATGTAGACGAGGAATATGACATTTTCCCATCCACACCACTTTCATTTTCAACAATTAATTGAGGTTCCTCTTCATCAATCATCATTGGTTGTTGTTTGGCTCTTATGGAATATGGGTGAGTGCTCCCTGATTGAAAGTATTGGGTTTCATGTGTTGGGCAATACAAAAACTGGTGTTGCTCTTGTTGTTGATGATGGTGGTGAGATGGGTGGCTTTGTTGGTCTTGGTGTTGGTGGTGATATGGGTATCTTCCTTGATCTTGGTGTTGGTTATGGTGATGAGATGGGCAGCTCCATTGATCTTGGTGATGGTAATGAGATGGGTGGCTTCCTTGATCTTGGTGTTGGTTATGCTTGTAAGATGGGTGGCTCCGTTGATCTTGGTGTTGCTCATTGTGGTGTCTCTCAAAAGACACATCTTGCCTTGAATTCCCATCATGTGGACGTCTTTGGATCCTATTGGCATCCATTGTAGTATTAGAGCTAAAAATGGTTTTGACAACCCCAACCAAGATAAGACTTCACTGTCTACTAATGCAAATCTTTCTCGAAATGGAGAAAATAAAACAACAAAAGAGATACATGGTTTCTTTTGTTTTGTTCGGCCTTTATAAATGAATTTCCCATTAGGTAAAATCTAATAAAATCTCTCAACAAAAGAAAATCCCATTAGGAAAAATCTCTTGTCAAAAGAAATCCCATTAGGAAAATCTAGTAAAAATCTCTAGACAAAAGAAAATCTTGTTATGAAAATCTAGTAAGAAATCTCCCACATTTAATACCAAGATCTCAATCTTCACGATGAAAAAAATCTAAAAGATATTTCCGCTCTTGAATCTTTACTGAATTAATTATATTTTCAAAAAATTATTTTAAATATGGTCCATTTTTTTTTCCACATATGCACAAATTTTAATTAGAGTACTATACTACTTGATAGATTAGTTTCCGTTCTCCTTGATTTTGACCTGCACAAGAAACACACGTGAGCCAAAGACCACCGTTGTAACGGCCGATAACAATTTGATGTTAAAGTCAGCCAAGGCTTGAGAAACGTGTAATGCTTGAAATTGGGTTCTGTAGCGTACCTTAGTTCCTCAACCTTGTGCCTTATTTATCATGCGAGAGTCCTTGTTTGGCTATGCCTTTGGTGGCGTGGTTTAAAGAAAGATTCCTGCTAGAGATCCTTTCATTGTTGAGAGTTGTCCATGAACGATTTATACTCTAGTATTTGTTTCCTGGTAGGAGTTAATGCATTGCTAGCCTACCCATCCTAGGTCAAACTCCTAGATACATGCCTTATTTGGTCTTAAGAGCACCTGCTTGACCATATGACTTATGGGCTTAAAAAGGCCTTGCTAATTGGGTCCAACCTCCTGGTACCCGCCTCAGTGGGCTAGGAGTAATTTGGGCTTTGTCAGATTGGGCGCTCATGTAGTGCCAAACGGGTACGAAACCGTGATTGTAGTTCTAATCAGGGCGAAGGACGCTGACCTTCAACTGTCTCCGAGGGCGATCCAACTGCTTACCGTCTCCTCAGTTGAAGAAGCATGTTGTCTATGATACCCTTGTGTGGGCGGACCTGAGGGGGAGGGTGCGGGAGAGGCCCGTGATGGCGAAGCCCAATAGGCCTGTGGATCCCAAGAGGGGTTGGGCGAGCTACCAAGGAGACATTATAGTCACACATCGCCTAAGTGAGGGAAGGGAATTTGCTATATATGTACGAGGTTGGATCTACAAAGTATTACGCGTTTTAAAGTCATGCGGGCCTTGGGCCCAAAGCAAACAATATAGTACTCCGTGGATCGGGTTGTGACAGAATGGTATTAGAGTCAGACCTAGCCGAAAGTGTGCCAACAAAGATGTTGGACTCCCTTAGGGGGTGGACTGTGATACCCTTGTGTGGGCAGACCTGAAGGGGAGGGTGCGGGAGAGGCCCGTGATGGCGAAGCCCAATAGGCCCGTGGACCCAAGAGGGGTTGGGCGAGCTACCAAGGAGAAATTATAGTCCCACATTGCCTAGGTGGGGGAAGGGGATGTGCTATATATATACGAGGTTGGATCTACAAAGTACTACGCGTTTTAAAGCCGTGCGAGCCTTGGGCCCAAAGCGGACAATAAAGTACTCTGTGGATCGAATCGTGACACTGTCTATGTGTTGAGGTCACCAACTTGTGCGGGCACTTTGCCTGATGATTACAAGTTCTGGCAGAAGTATTGCTTTATGGCTTCTGCGAACTCAAAATATTTTGAGCTCGACGATCATCCGATCGATCGAAAGTTCACACAACTGAGTGACTGTAATACCTTTCTTGCTCCCACTTGTGTTGATTACATACTGAACTATTATCCGTGCTTTTTATAGGAAAATTTTTGATAGGTCCCCTTTCTCCGGATGATAAGGAAGCCTTGGATCAATTTGATGACATGCCCTTCATGAGGGTGGAAGATGTTGTTTTAGCTGATAAGATCAAACACATCAGATTGTGGGATTACTGGCATGAGGCTCCCACTTTCTTCAGGACTTCAAAGTCGAAGTCTGCTGGCGGACCTCCTTCGAAGACGATAAAGCTTCCGAAGGTCAAGATCCCTAGCCCGTCAAGGAGGGCGGAGTTGGATGCAACACTTCCCTCATACCTGCTTTTAATAAGAAGCCTCGAACTGCGGCTAAGACTGTTTCCAAGCTATTGGCCCTTTCGGAGGAGGGGTTAATTGTTGCGGCGCTAAAGCTTGTTGTATCCACTGGGGCAAAAGTTGTTCCGTCTGAGCGGTAGGATGCTCAGGCTAAAGCTCTCGTTTCCCTGCCCGACCTGGAGAATGAGTATTTGAAGATGGTGGGGGTGGATGATGTGACGAAGCTAAACATTGAGCAGGCGAAGATCTTGAACAACTTTCTGATGCAGACGGGAATGGTCGCTTCATTTAACACTGGTCAGACTCATCATATTTCTTTGAAGGATTTCAAATATGACCCCTCATTGGATCAAGGGTCCTCTAAGACTGGAGAAAGGTTGCTTGACTGTCGTCCCTACGGCGAACGGTCCCCTCCTCATCATTGTATTGCCCTCCTTCCGGTTCTCACCCTCGGCTTGAGGTCAAGGTCGATCCGAGGAGTCGTTCCCTGCCTTCCTCCCTTTCAACTGCTACTGCATCAACAGGTGAGAGGGAGCTAATTGTTGTGAGTAAGGGGAAAGTGGTGGAGGAAGCCCCCAACGCGGTGAAGATGGCGAAGGGCGATGCTAGCGTGATTGCGAACCCAAAAAATCTTCATCCAAATGCACAAATTAGTCTATTTGCCTCAGATATGGTAAAGATGAGCAATCAGGCCTGGCATTAGGAGGTGGACATTTCTTATGCTTTCGGGAAGCATATTAGTAAAATGATTGGCTGGCTAATCATGCTTTGAAGCCAGAAGGGGATACTGATAGGAGGATCTTTATTCGACTTTATAGAGTTGTTTCTATATATATATGTTTTTGGGTATTTCTTGTTAATCATCGTAGTAATTACTATTTTTGTATTTGTGTAGGTTGCAATAGCGGGATTCTCAAAATAGAAGCTAAGTAGTGCAAATTGGTTTGAATTAGGAAGACTTATTGCAAAAAGAAACTACGCAAAGAAAAAAACTTAGAGAAAACAGTTATAAAGGGAACCATAAACTGCCTCCACCCAGTCTTTCCATCGCACACAAATAGTCATCCCCTTCGCAAGCCATCACCTTCACACCTAATCACAGACCACCACCATCATTTCATTGCACATAGACCACGAACCCGTCTCACCATCATATCTTTTTCGTCGCCGTCCTTTTCAGCCACGCACACCCTCCCTTGAAGCCACACCTTCACCGATACCTCTCGCCCTATTTTTTTCCTCTCGCCAGACATCTCTCTTGCCACACAACCACCGGACACACCACTGTTCGTCCGTCACTTGCCTTCTTTTTGTTGTTGTTCCTCTTTTCTAGGTCATCTCATTCTCTTTCGCCTCCTTCCAAATTGCACCAAATCAACAAGTGAATGAGAAGATCAGAGATCGTGAGAAAGATCAAAGAATTAAAACTCTCTCCTTATCGCTATTCGCACCCAACATTCCACTTAGCACCACCACGCAGCCAGCGACAATGTTCTATTTCTTTCACTATTTTTTTCTTATTTTTAGTTGGATATTTGATTATGGACTATTGTTTGAACATGATTAATATGTCTAGCTAAAATCTCTTTTAGCTAGGGGTGGATTCGAAACCCCGAACATGTGCTTTATGAATTAATTGAATTCAATATTTCCTTGCTGATTAGTGATTGTGTTTTGTTTAACTACTTTATAGAGAACTTATCTATGTATGTTTGTTAAGGTGACCAACTTAGTAAGCATGCTAGGATTTGATGCTAGAGTATAGGAGAGTTTCACTTAATCGTCATAATCCTGTACTCACAAGTAGTAAATATCAATGAACGTTAGTAAGGTTAAGTAAAAACCTAGGTCTAGAACAAGATGCTGATCATACTTGTAATGGCCTAGTCAATGTTCATATTTTCCATAGAACTTAGTGATCTTGGATTGTTATCTAAATTGCGATTCCTGATTAGATAACATGAAAAGAATAGTTTGAAAGTGCCGATTAGTTTAATTCAATGAATTTGGGAAAATAATAAGATTAATGCAGTGCCGTCACGATTAATCTTGAACATTGTGTTTTACGAGTTAGTATAGGAATTATTGAAGATTGATTTATGAGCATATGTTTGGTGTGTGGAGATAAACCCTTAGTTAATTTCTCATCATCTACTTCCCTTACGTTTTTATTAGTTTTAATATAATCTTCTGTAGCAGGCGAAAATCGTGAACAACTTTCTGCTGCAGGCGGGAATGTTCGCTTCATCCGGCGGTGGCCAGACTCGTCTTTTCTCTTTGAAGGTTTTTAAATATGACCCCTCATTGAATCAAGGGTCCTCTTAGACTGGCAAAAGGTCGCTTAACTGTCGTCCTTACTGCGAATGATCCCCTCCTCGTCATCTGTACTGCCATCATTTCGGTTTTCACCCTCGGCTTGAGGTCAAAGTCAATCCGAGGAGTTGTTCCTTGCCTTTCTCCCTGTCAACTGCTACTGGATTAGCAGGTGAGAAGTAGCTAGTTGTTGTAAGGGGAAAGCGGTGGAAGAGGCCCCTGACGCGGTGAAGATGGCGAAAGGCGGTGCTAGTGTGATTGCGGACCCAAAAGATTTTCATCCAAATATGCAGATTAGTCTCTTTGCCCCGGATATGGTAAATATGAACAACCAGGCCTGACATCAGGAGGTGAACATTTCTTATGCTTCCAGGAAGCATATTAGTAGATGGAACGATTGGCTGGCTGATCATGCTCCGAAGCCAGAAGGGGATACTGATAGGAGCATTTTTATGCGACTTTATTGAATTGTTTATATATATATATATATGGTTATTTCTTGTTAATCATTGTAGTAATTACTATTTTTGTGTAGGTTGCAATAACAGGTTTATCAAAATAGAAGCTAAGTGGTGCAAATTGGTTTTAATTAGGAAGACTTATTGCAAAAGGAAACTACGCAAATAAGGAAACATAGAGAAAACAATTATAAAGGGAACCATAAATTGCCTCCATCCAATCTTTTCATCACACACAAATAGTCATCCCCTTCGCAAACCATCACCTTCACACCCAATCATAGACCACCACCATCATCACATTGCACACAGACCACAAACACGTCTCGCCATCATATCTTCTTCCTCGCCGTCCTTCCGCAGCCTCGCATACCCTCCATTGCTGCCACACCTTCACCGACACCTCTGGCCCTGTTTTGTTCATTTCTCCAAACATCTTTCTTGCCACACATCCACCGGACACACCACTGTCCGTCCGTCACTCGCCTTCATTTCGTTGTCGTTCCTCTCTTCCACATCATCTCCTTCTCTCTCGCCTCCTTCCAGAATGCAGAAAATCAACAAGCGAAGGAGAAGTTCAGAGATTAGAGAATTACAAATCTCTCCTTACAGGCAATCTGCACCCAACATTCCACTTAGCACCACCACGCAGGCGGCGATAATGTTTTATTTCTTTCACTCTCTTTTTCTTATTTTTAGTTAGATATTTGATTATGGACTATTGTTTGAACATGAATAATATGTCTAGCTAAACTCCCTTTTAGCTAGGGGTGGATTCAAAACCCTGAACATGTGCTTTAAGAATTAATATAATTCAATATTTCCTTGCTGATTAGTGATTGTGTTTTGCTTAACTGCTTTATAGAGAACTTATCTATTTATGTTTGTTAAGGTGGCTACTTAGTAAGCATGCTAGGATTTGATGCTAGAGTATATGAGAGTTTCATCTAATCGTTATAATCTTGTACTCACAAGTAGTAAATACCAACGAACGTTGGTAGGGTTAAGTAAAAGCCTAGGTCTAGAACAAGATGTTGATCATACTTGTAATGGCCTAGTCAATGTTCCTATTTTCCATAGAACTTAATGATCTTGGATTGTCATCTAACTTACGATTCCTGATTAGATAACATGAAAAGAATAGTTTGAAAGCGACGCTTAGTTTAATTCAACGAATTTGGAAAAATAATGAGATTAATGCAGTGCGGTCACGGTTAATCTTGAACATTGTCTTTTACGAGTTAGTATAGAAATTATTGAAGATTGATTTATGAGCATATGTTTGGAGTGTGGAGATAAACCCTTAGCTAATTTCTCATCATCTACTTCCCTCACGTTTTTATTAGTTTTAATATAATCATCTTACTTATTTTCTTAGTTTAAAATTAGAAAAACCAATCCCCCAATATTTTCTTATTTAGTTTGTTAGTTGTCTTTTAGCTACCCTGTAGTGTTACTTAGCGAGTCCTCTAATCCCCAGTCTAGAATGATCCCAACTTATTCTTCACTACGACTACAAAACATGGTATTAAGTTGTGTAGTAAAATAGTGCATCAAGTTTTAGCACCATTGCCGGGGATTAGTAAAATTGCTAATTACTCAATTAGTTTTTTTTGGTTTTATAATTTTATTTATTTATTTGTCTTTATCTCAGAATCTAGTTCATGCGCAATAGGAGATTCGGTGAGAACTTAAAGTACGATCCGAAGCCTGGGAGAACATTTAGGAGACGAAGGAGAGAAACAGAAGAATCACAAACGTCTAGCTCTGAATTTGAATCTGAATCAGAAGAGCTCGACATGGCAGACAACAGGTTTATTAGAAACTTTCAGCATCCACCTTGGACAATGTCGCACCCTTGTGCATTCAGTATCCAACAATAGCGCAGGGCAAGACATGGTAATACCAGTTTAAATCCAGCCTACTTCACCATGTTCCAAAGTACCGTTATATTTCTATGGAGGATCCGAATAAACATTTAAAGGAATTTGAAGTTGTATGCTCCAGTATGACGCCAATCACTATGGATGAGAACATCCTGAAGTTGAGAGCATTTCTCTTTTCTCTGGCTGACAGGGCTAAGGATTGACTCTATGAACTACCTTCCGGAACAGTATACTCTTGGGATAGCATGAAGAATGTGTTTTTGGAAAAATTCTTTCCAACTTAAAAAATCATCTTGTTGAGGAAGAAAATCAGTGGTATTCACCAGGGTTAAGGTGAATCACATCCATCATACTATGAGTGCTTCAAAACTCTCATAGCATCATGTCCGCAACACCAGATGAAGGAGGAGCTCTTGATTCACTAAATTTATGAAGGATTGTTTTCTTTTTAATGACAGATGTTAGATGCAGCGGCAGGAGGAGCTTTGATTGATAAAACTCCAGCAGCAAATGGAGATTTTGATTGCAAACCGATCCTTAAACTCCCAATCATATGAAGGAATTGGAGGGCATTTACGCCAAGTCCATGAGGTAAGTACTAATTCTAGTTTGGAAGCTCAAAAGGCTAATTTTACTTCACTTGTGTCTCAGGCTCTGAGGAGGCCTAATGTGCTAGGAGTTGCACAAGTTTGTGGCGTATGCACCAAGTCAGGACATCCATTGATGTTTTGTTCCAGGAATTTCTTGATGTCATGAATGAGGTTGAGTTTGAAATCACCATTCCTATTATGGTCGATATGAGAGCAATGGAGTTCCTTGTGACACTAAGTAGCTTTCAGCCGATAACATGAGGGAGGATATCATTGAGACTATGGCAGCTTTGGAGTCAATGCCACGAATTGTTAGTAAGTTACCCTCCCCTATTATTATTCGAGTCTTCCTAATGTGAAGGACACGTACCTTATGTGATTCAAACACCTACACTTGAGCTTAAACCGTTACCCGATCACTTGAAGTACACGTACTTAGGAGATGATGAGACATTGCCTGTCATCATATCATAACGACTCATAGTGTTTGAGGAGAAAAAACTTATTCGAGTTCTGAAGGAGTACAAGACTGCAATCGGGTGGACATTGGTTGACATTAAGGGTTTTAGCCCTACCACTTGTATCCACTGTATACTCGTTGAGGAAGGGGAAAAACCCACTAGAGAAGCTCAATGCCGCCTAAACCCCCTATGATGGAAGTCGTTAAGAAATAGATCATTAAACTCTTTGATTATGGCGTGATCTATCGTATTTCAGATAGCAAATGGGTTTCACCATTGCAAGTAGTGTCGAAGAAGTCCGACATAACTGTGGTAACGAACGAGGAAAACAAGTTGGTTCCCACACGAATGAAAACTGGGTAGCGGGTTTGTATTGACTATAGAAGGTTGAACGCAACTACCAGGAAAGATAATTTTCCTCTTCCCTTTATTGATCAATTACTTGAAAGGTTGGCCAACTGTGCTTTTTATTGTTTTCTTGATGGTTATTTATGATATAATTAGATTGTCATTGCCCTAGAGGATCAAGAAAAGACAACCTTCACATGTCCATTCGACACTTTCGCATATAGAAGAATGCTATTCGGTATGTGTAATGCCCCAACTACCTTTTAGAGATACATGGTAAGTATATTTTCAGTCATTGAGGTTTTTATGGATGACTTTAGTGTTTTTGGTGATTCTTTTGACCATTGTCTGGATAATCTTGCCTTGATTATGAAGTGATGCATGGATGTTAACCTTGTATTAAATTAGGAAAAAATGTCAATTTATGGTTAATCAAGGTATTGTTTTAGGCCATGTAGTTTCAACTAGAGGTATTGAGGTTGATAAAGCTAAAATTGATCTTGTGCGTTAGTTACCCTCTGCTACTTCGGTGAGAGAGGTCCATTCTTTTCTTGGACATGCATGATTTTAGTATCGATTTATCAAAGATTTTTCTTAGATTTCTGGACCCCTATGCCGACTCCTACAAAAAAATATGTCATTTGAGTTCAATGAAGACCGTCAGAAGGCATTTGACAAGCTTAAGGAGTTGTTAACATCAACACCTATCATTGCACCATCGGATTGGAGCTTTCCGTTTGAGCTTATGTGTGACGCATCAAATTATGCCTTAGGAGATTTCACGACTGAAAAAGAACTTTTAGCTATTGTATTTGCTTTAGAGAAATTTCGATCTTATTTAATTGGAACTAAAGTTATTTTTTTCTTTGATCATGCAACTTTAAAGTACTTGCTTACGAAGAAAGAGGCGAAATCGAGACTTATACAGTGGATGCTTCTTCTTTAAGAGTTCGATGTGGAGATCTGGGATAAGAAAGGGAACATGGTGGCTGACCACTTGAGCCGTCTGGTATGCAATGAAGAGCCCTTGCCGATTCTTGAGACTTTTCCTGATGAACAACTATTTTTGGTTTAGGTAAGTGAACCATGGTATGCGAATATTGTGAATTACCTTGTATCCAAATAGATTTTGAACAACTTGACTCGAGTTCAGAAGAATAAGCTCTAGAAAGTGGCGAGACAATTTGTATGGAATCCCTATCTATGGAAGCATTGTGTCGATCAATTGATTAGAAGGTGCGTTCTTGAATCTGAATTTAATTCGATATTGACATATTGTCATTTTTATGTTTGTGGGGGACACTTTGGAACTCAAAGAACAACCCGTAAGGTTTTGAAGTGTGGATTTTATTGGCCTACTCTATTTAAGGATGCTAGATTATTTTGCATGACTTGTGATCGATGTCAAATGACAGGTAACTTAGGCCCTAGGGATCAAATACCGTAACATCCTATATATAATGTGGAAATTTTTGATGTATGGGGTATTGATTTCATGAGTTCAGTTCCTTCTTCTAATGGTTTCATTTATATACTGCTTGCCGGTGATTATGTTTCGAAGTGGGTGGAAGCAAAAAACCACCCGTACTGATGATTCCAAGGTTGTTGCAGAGTTTATTCATTCTAACATTTTTGCAAGGTTTAGAATGCCACGAGTGATTATAAAGAGGTTGCCACTTTTACAACCGTATAATTGAAGTTTTGTTTAAGAAATACAATGTCACACATAAAGTTTCGACACCTTATCATCCCCAGACAAGTGGACAAGCCAAAATTTCAAATTGTGTAATCAAGGGAATCCTTGAGAAAACAGTAAATCCCACCCGCAAAGACTGGAACATGAGGCTTGATGATGCTTTATGTGCATTTAGTACAACATATAAGACACCTATAGGGATGCATCCCTTTCAGATTGTATGTGGGAAACCATGTCATCTACTAGTTGAACTAGAACATAGGGCACATTGGGCAATCAAGACTTTCAATGTGAACATGGATGATGCTGACCTTCATATGAAATTACAGCTGAACAAGAATGAAGAGATCTAAATGAAGATTATGAGAGTGCCATGATTTATAAAGAGAAAACCAAAGCTTTTCATGATCGCATGATCCGTGGAAAGACTTTTGTTGTGGGCCAGAAAGTCTTACTTTTCCAGTCACGCCTTCAACGTTTTCCTGGCAAGTTACATTCTAGATGGGTTGGTCATTGTTTCTAATGTTTTTCCCCATGGTGCTATACAGATGAAGAGTATCACAACTGGTAAGGAGTTCAAGGTGAATGGGCATCGACTTAAGCCTTATTATGAGTCCTTTGTGGAGCATGACGTGGAGGGCGTATCATTCCATGTTCCCACTTATTCTGAGGATTAATTGGAAATATTGTCAGACTGCATGACGTTAAATCAAGCGCTTCTTGGGAGGAACCCAATCAAATTTGCTTTCTCTATCCCCTTATTTCATTTTTGTTACTTTTGCTTTTGTTTGTTAGTTGTTTTTTTTCTTCTTTTAAATCTTTAATTGCATGTGCTCTAATCTATCAACATTGAGGACAATGTTAGGTTTAAGTATGAGAGGGGGGGGGGGGGGGGGGGGGGGGGGGGGGGAACAACATTGTTTTTGTTTTGAATTTTTTTTAAAGTGTCAGTCCAAAAAAATAATAATTAAAAAAAAATTGGTTTTTGTTTTCTTTGTTGGTATTAGTGTCAGTTAAAAAAAAGTTTTTTATAGTTGTTTTGTGTCTTAGAATATTTTCCAACACAATGATGAGATTTGGTTTTTACTTGCATGACTTTTAGGTGATTTATGAGCATGATTTAAGGTCTAACATTATTTTTTGGTTGATGCTTATTCATGGTTATCATATGCAAATTCACATGTACCAACTAAGTAATTGGTACTCATGGTATGCTTAATTGAATTTAACTCAATATAACTCATATGTGAGTTTTGAGCATTTTGTTTATTTCATTATGAGGGTTTTAAGTTAGTTCATCTTTCATTTCTTTTGTCAATAATAATTCGTTGCATGATCTCATTTTTGTTTTCTTTAATTGCTACTTGTATTGCTTTCATAATTAAGAATTAAACACTAGAACTTATATTAATTTCGTTCAAAGCATTATATTGAATTACATGACATGCTTGACATGACAAAGACACCTAGTTTCCACCATTACCAAATAAGCCCGATCCATTATATATTTCTTTTAGGTTAACCTCCGTTGAGTATGTTATAAAGCATTTTTGTTTCATTACTCTCATTTTCCATACCTAACTTAATTAGAAGAGTGAAGCATAATTTGATTTGCAGAGACTTTATTGTGGTTCAAGGAATGTTGAAAAACAAGTGTGGGGGAAGGCCCTTATGGTAGATAGTTCAAGAAGAAAGAGTTGTCAAGAAAAAAAATGATTGGTACAAAGTTACATAAGGGACACAAGCCCTTGCCTATATTCATTCAATATTTCAATACTATACAGATAGTCCAGTTCTTTTCATTCTCAGTAGATAAAAAATAATGGCTGAAACTCTTCATTATCAGTAGGCCACATCTTCCCTTTTTCTAAATGGGCTGATGTATAGTATTGCATTTATGTTGGATGTCTTGAACCATGTGATTCATTGCTAATGTCTCAAATCTTATTGCTTGCTTTCACCATTTCTTTAAGCTTTTTGTAATTTCCTTATCTGTTCTTTCTCTTTCCTTGATCCCTTTGCCCCATTACAACCTGAATCAAGAACTTTTGATTGAGTGTGTTGTGCAATGTCACGATGTAGAGATTCGAATGAGGTATGAGCATATGGTGCCACCGGTTTTTGCATTCAAGTAGTAGCTAGCATTCCTTCCATGAGATCATATATCTGAAAAGAAAAATAATAATAAGAAAATGCCTTTCTTTCTTGTTATATCATATGTGAGCAATTTGTTTCCCCTTTACATCAATCCTCTCACATATAACTAGAATAGGAAGAGTGATTTTACCAGACAATCAGTGAAAAAAATAGAGTGCATCCAGTGAGGTTTTTGCGTTAATTCTGTTTGGCATGTGTTTGAGTGTTACCTGTTGCATGGATTGATTTAATTGTGAATTTTTATATCATTACTATGAACGTGTATTAGTCTTCGAATGATGTGGATTTAATCTTGTGTTCGTAAAAAATCTTATCGTGTTACGATCCATTGAAAACCTCTAAGAAAAATGTTGAAAAGTATAGATTGAGTCATTTGAGCTTTTATTTTTGTTTATTTGATTAGCTCGAGGACTAGCAAAAGATAAGTGTGAGAGAATTTGATATGAGCATATTTATGTGACTTTATTGAATTGTTTCTATATATATTCTTGGCTAATTCTTGTTAATTATGGTAGTAATTACTATTATTATGTTTGTGTATGTTGCAATAGTAGGATTCTCAAAATAGAAGCTAAGTGGTGCAAATTGGTTTGAGTTAGGAAAACTTATTGCAAAAGGAAACTTTGCAAAGAAGGAAACCTAGAGAAAACGGTTATAAAGAGAACCATACATTGCTTCCATCTAGTTTCTCCATCGCACACAAACAATCATCCCCTTTGCAAGCCATCACCTTCACACCCAATCACAGACCACCACCATCATCACATCACACATCGTACATAGACCATGAACCCGTCTCGCCATCATATCTTCTTCCTCGCCGTCCTTCCGTAGCCACACATACCCTCTATCGCAGCCACGCCTTCACCAACACCTCTTGCCAGACCTCTTTCTTTCCACTCAACAACCGGACACTCCATTGTCCGTCCATCACTCACTTTCTTTCCGTTGCCGTTCATTTCTTCCATGTCATCTCCTTCTCACTCGCCTCCTTCCAGATTGCAGAAAATCTGCAAGTAAACGAGAAGATCAGAGATTGTGAGGAAGATCAGAGAGTTAAAATTTTCTCCTTACCGCTATCCACACCCAACATTCCACTTAGCACTACCATGCAGGCAGCAATAATATTCTATTTTTTCACTTTTTTCTTTTCTTATTTTTAGTTTGACATTTGATTATGGACTATTGTTTGAACATGATTAATATGTCTAGCTAAACTCCCTTTTAGCTAGGGGTGGATTCGAAACCCCGAATATGCGCTTTATGAATTAATTGAATTCAATTTTTTCTTGCTAATTAGTGATTGTGTTTTGCTTAGCTTTATAGAACTGATCTATGTATGTTGTTAAGGTGGCCAACTTAGTAAACATGCTAAGATTTGATGCTAGAGTATAGGAGAGTTTTACCTAATCATTATAATCATGTACTCACACACTACACCACAAATCCTTATAGCATGCCAAAATCACTATAACTGGATAAGATAGCATTCTCAGACACGTTGTGTCAGCCAGTGCTATTAATAGTCTTGCTCTATGATAGCGGTTTTGGAACGCTATTAAAAGTGTTATTTTAATAGCGAATTTGAAACGTTGTTGTAACACCTTTTATAATGCTTAGAAAATGTTGTTGTATAGTGTTAAACGCTATTGTAACATTTTTCATAGCGCTTAAAAAATATTTTTATATATTTTTATTCAACTTTTTTAGAGTGCTATAAAATTAGTTAACCACAACACTTTAAAAGTGTATGCTAATTTATTTTACCCATTTATTTTTTGCTATGGTTGGTATCATTTGCAATGTTCTACCTGCTATTAAAAGTGCAACAGTAAATAGAAACCAACCATGCAAAAAAAAAAAATTCATTTCTTGATAATCATACTAATTCAATACATGGAAGAAACATAAGTAAAATGCCAAACAAAATAAGTCTCATTAGTTCTTACATAACAAATACACACAGTATGAAAATATTATTTCTTCAAAGTAAATAAAATCTTCTTTCCCGTCACTTTCTTCTTCCTCGTCTTCATCTTCCTTATCATCATCTGCCATATAAACATGAAGATATATAAAAATCTTGCAAGATAAAAGCACCATGCAAATCCTGAAGTCATTAAGCCAAGAAAACCAAATCCTGCATCCACCAAGGAATACTTAGGGTAACTAAGGATGTTTTTCTCTAATATTTGGTTATTGGCAGGGCATGAAGAGACAAAGCCTAGGGGAATGGTTAGTGATACATTAATGTGATTGCACAGCAATATCAGAAGACCTTCTCATAGAGGAAGGAAAAATGATCTCATTTCCGTTCCATGTTCAAAACCTTATAGAGACGTGGAATTTAAAATTTTAGAAGTTGACTTAAAATCCTGATTCCTACTACAATATGCATGGCTTAGATTTTCCAATCTGTAGGGATATAACGAATCAGTAAGCAGAATAATAGTCAGGGCTTAGCTTTTCCAATCTGCTACAATCTCCATGCTTTTATAAGCACTTCCTTTCCTAGATACCCAAGGCAAAGTAAAATGAATGAAAAAAAAAATCTTTAAGGATTTGTTTGGTTGCACGAAAAATAGACATGGAAATTGAAATCGTTTCCATGAAACTGATTCCTAGGCCTACCCCTCTTACTTGGATTCCCATGATGAGTAGCGGGAAAACATTCTTATGAAGAATCGATTTCTTGTCACTAAATAAACAACCAAATAACGGAAATCAACAACAAGGGAAATGGAATCCATTTCCCAAGGAAAATGGCTAACCAAATAGAACTGAAGAGAAAAATGGAGCTTGGTAACACTGATTAAAGAACAATCATTAGATCTTTTCCACTTTATTCAAATCATTAGATAGCTGGGAAAATATTATGTATCATCTAACATGATCAGTAAACGACATCAATTGTTTGGGCATCCACCATTTTGAATAATATAATTTGTGATGCTTAGTGCTCCCCACACTCACAGTATAGTTAAAGGTCTTACTAGGGAAAGCATTTTGCATATCTGCATGAGCCTCATCTTCCCATTTTTTCCATGTATGGACATGTCCAAAGTATAAGAACATATTACGCAAATGAAAAACTTTAGAAACAAACTGATTGAAAAAAAAAACACTTTAGTCAAAGATACCTTGTTAGATCTAATGTTATGTTGAAGCTACAACGATCGACAATATGTTCGTTCATTGATTTCAGTTAACCAATATTTTCTTATTTATTTTGTTAGTTTCTTTTAGTCACCATTTAGTGCTAGTTATCGAGCCCTCTAATCCTTGTTCTAGAACGATCCCTACTTATTCTTTACTACAACTAAAAGGCAGGGTATTAAGTTGTGTGCTAGTAAAATAGTGCATCAGATACACTAGGCGGGCGCATGGGCAAGGGGCAAAGACACCTGATGTTGGGGATGTTTGTTGTTGGGACAAATGTGGAGGTTGCTTGCTCGCGAGTGTACACCATGGAACAATTTTTTGCACATCTGTAGAAGTCATTCAAACACTTTTCGCTAGATTGAGCTGCTGAAAAAAACAACTTGAAGGCCAAGCTGATCAGGCGGGTGTTGTTTCAAGTCGGAGGCCTGCTGAATTGAAGGTCCATCTGGAGGCCTTGCAAACAAGATTGGAGGCCCAGAGGGTCCGTTCGGAATCACTTGAGTTTGATTTGGCCAATGTGATGTTTGTGAAGGACAAGTTGGAGGCGGAACTGAATCACGACCAACGTGACCTGAAGCTTGTCGAGGAGGCCATGGACAAGATGCAGTCTGAGATTCATGCTCTCAGCACTGAGAAGACAAAAAAGGAATCTAAATGGGTCGCTCGATGTGAGCAGCTGGAGGCTGACGTTGCTTTCAATGACAAGAGTGTAAGGTCGATAGAAGAGAAAGTCCTCCTGGCCCATAATGAGCTCAACCTAGTTAATGACGATCTAAGAGCTCAGCCCGATCAAAGATAAGCTAAGCACCAAGCAATCCAGAGTTGATGCATTGGCGGCCAGGCTCGAGCTGGTAGAGTGAGAGCTCGCATATCAAAAGCTCATGAAGATGGGCTTCTCAAGGCCTAAGGCACATTCCAGTTCAACAGAGTTGTGAAAGAAGGCTAGAGTTGTTGGAGCTGATGGAAGATGATCACGTTGATTGGGATCTCTCTTACTACAGAAAGGTGGCCTACGTGGAGTTTGAAGAAGCTTCTCACCAATCATAGGAAGAGGACGGCCAAGATCAGGGTGTTGATGCTATAGTACGCACAGATTTGTCCCCTGCATATTCTCCTGTTAAGCCAACTCTACTATATCCGAACCTCCTCATGATAAGGAGTGAATTCTTTATTTCCCAATCATTAATGAGAGAAAATTTGTTAAGTAACACTTTGTACTTGTAGTTTCTATATCTTTACTACTGAGTCTTCTTTGTGTTTCCTTGCCATGGTGTTGGTCTTTGGGCAAAAGATTCTTTTGACCCACAACTGTTTAGTTGATCTGTCAATGAGGGTTCTGACCGCTCAATTCGCAGTTTCTATTGAAGTCAGGCAATTTTTTTCTAGATTCTTAAGAGATTCAAAAGTTATCTTGGCCAAACCTTGTAGATTGGCGGACTAGGCTGTAGAGCATACCAGAAACTGTCTCCATCAGTCTTAATGAAATGACTAAACTTTGGTCGAGTTCGGCCATCATTGTCTATGGCCGGACAACGATCCATGGCAAGTGATCTTGGTTAAGCTTCATGAGCTCCGACTAAACTTCCACTTTCTAAGCCATCTTTGTCCGTTCTTGGTGGACTAGGACTTAGAGTGGACCATAAGTTGTCATTATCAGTCTTAATGAACTGATTAAACTTTGGTCGAGTTCGACCATCATTTCTATGGCCAGACAATAGTCCCTGGCAAGTCATCTTGATCAAACTTGATGAGCTCTGACTAGATTTCCACTTTCTAAGCCATTTTTGTCCGTTCTTGGCGGACTAGGCTGTAAAGTGGACCAAAAGTTGTTTTCATGAACTGACTAAACTTTTGTCGAGTTTGGCAGTCATTGTTTATGATTGGACAATGATCCCTAGCAAGTCATCTTTATCAGGCTTCACGAGCTCTGACTAGACTTTCACTTTCTAAGCCATCTTTGTCCATTCTTGGCGGACTAGGCTGTAGAGCAAACCAGAAGTTGTCTTCATTAGTTTTCATGAATTGACTAAACTTTGGTCGCGTTCGGCTTTCATTGTTTACGGTCAGACAATGATCCCTGACAAGTCATCTTGATTAGGCTTCATGAGCTCTGACGAAACTTCCACTTTCGAAGTCATCTTTGTCCGTTCTTGGTGGACTAGGTTGTAGGGTGGACCAAAAGTTGTCTTCATCAGTCTTCAAGAACTGACTAAACTTTGATCGAGTTCGGCCATTATTGTCTATGGTCGGACAATGATCCTTGGCTAGTCATCTTGATCAGGCTTCATGAGCTCTGACTAGACTTCCACTTTCTAAGCCATCTTTTTCAATTCTTGGCAAACTAGGTTGTAGAGCGGACCAAAAGTTGTATTCATCAGTCTTCATGAACTGACTAAACTTTGGTCGAGTTCGGGCATCATTGTTTTTGATCGGACAATTATCCCTGGCAAGTCATCTTGATCAAGCTTCATGAGCTCTGACTAGACTTCCACTTTCTAAGCCATATTTGTCTGTTCTTGGTGGACTAGACTATAGAGCAGCCAGAAGCTGTCTTCATCAGTTTTCATGAACTGACTAATCTTTGGTCAAGTTTGGCCATCATACGACCTTGGGCGTATAAGTCTGGCTTGGGTGTCCTGACTTAGTCAATTCGCTTAGTAGTTCGACATGGGGGTCAGACCAGTAGGCCTGACACTTAAGTCAGATTACAATAAATTGACCAAATTTTCAGCCAGATTTAATGAACAACAATGAAATTTTGATAAAGCAAATACATTGAATTTATTGATAACATCTTTTTAGGTGTTCTACGTTCCATGGCCGCTTAAGGCCTTCACCATTCATGTTTTCTAACCAGTATGTATTGAGGAGTTTTCTCTCTTTTGGGCTGGATCAGATCAGGCACTTGTATGGGGTTTCTCCATTATGTTGATGAGATCATCGTGCCACGTGTACGTAGTAGATTGCGAGACGGTTCAACGATTTGGTGTACCACCGACTACTCCCCTAGTTAATGGGGTTGCATGCAGTTCCATTAATTCAATGAATGTGGACTAGTGAAGTTATATTTGGAATCGTTGCCTCCTAATTCCCTGTAGCATTTAATGTTGATGTGACTTCTGGGTGACCTCGTTTTGTGAATCGTCGTTCCTATATATAGGCTGGTTCTCATAGTTTCAAGCATTGCCATGAACGCTATAGAGTATGTTTCTCAAATGTGTCTTTCCAGAAAATGTGCTTTGGGCTCACAAAGGATGAAGGAAGATCTCCGTTGGTGGAGTCTTAGAATGTTCTGACATTTGCTGCGATGAGTCTTGACAAGACCTGCTATTGGATGAAGCCACCTAGTTTGAGTGAGCATTCAGTGGTTCCATGGGACCTCCTAATTTCTTCGCACATCACGAAGAAGAAGTATGGACTCCCCCTAGGGGTCAAGTTTGTCTTTCATCTTGGGGAGCTGACTTTGCTTCACCCAGGCATCCATTTTTTGAAGGATCACCCCCGTAGCCAACTTTGGGTCCTTTTGCTTTCATTTCTAAATCCTTTTCTGAAAGCAGATTAGCGGATCAAAGTACCAACGTGTGTACCAACAACCAACTTTGGGGTAGCCGTTACATTTTGCTTGACTTCCAAGTTATTTTCTGCAGGCAGATTGGTGGAAAAAAGTATCGACGTGTGTACTGGCGGATCTTTACTTGCGCCTTGCTTTGCACCAAGCTTTGATACTTGTAGCGCGTAAAATTTTGTACAAGTCAGTCAGTCAAGCTTTGTAACAACTTTTTAGTAATCAATAAAGTCTATTTTTTTGAATTCATTTCTCTTTTATTCCTTGAATGATTGTGGATCATATTGGCTTGTGCGAACAACTCTTCTAGACTGTGAAGGAAAGAAAAAAAAATAGTTTAACTCTAAGCGGGGACTATGCTAATCTAGTCATGAAAGAGATGCGCGTGGTCCTAACTCAGACTGTGTAGTTCCCTTAACGAAATAGCACGATTCACCAATGATAATGAAGTCACTGAAAAGTTATCTTCATGTGGGCGGGCCATTTCTTACTAGCTGTCCACTTTCTGAGTAGGCGTTGGTATTTTGAAGTACTGCTACATAGCTTTGTATAGACTTGAGTAACAGACAGATAGTTTTTTCAGGGCTAGATCCTGACTCATTATTTAGTTGAGTCCTTGTGGTCAGGGCTCTGTCTTGGTCCGTATGAACTGGAACAGTTAGATGCATTGAGTTGTTTATATAAACCTTCATGATTCTGCCAATTTGCTCCTTAAACATCTGGTTTATCAGTCGTTGATGTGTTGCTCCCATGCTCTTCAGACTGAACAACCTCACCCGATAGCAGTATATCCCTTTTTCAGTTATGAAGAAGGCCTTCTCTTGGTCTGGGGGTGCATTTGCTTATGGTCGTATCCAGAATAAGCGTCCATGGAGCTTAGAAGGTTGTGTTCGGATGTGGCGTCCATGATTTGATCGATGCAAGGAAGTGGAGGGATGTTTTTCGAACAAGCCTTATTCTGGTATGTGTAATCTACACAAACTATCCATTTTCCCACTCTTCTTTCTCACCAAGATGGTATTCGCCAGCCAGTCTGGGTGTCGTGTTTCCTTAATCATGTCAGCGTTAAATAACCTTTGTACCTCTTCATTGATGATCTGATTTCATTTGGGGGCCATGTGTATCTTCTTCTGCCTGATCGGTTTCCACTCATGGTCAACTTCTAATCAATGGGTGATCATAGAGGGGTCAATTCCCACCATGTTCCACATCGTCTAGGCGAACATGTCTTGAATGTCCCTCAACATCTTTATTAGTCGTTTCGCCAATTTTTTGCTCAGGCGAGAACCTATCCGGTCACCTCTGTTGTTATTGGGGTTGTCAAGGTAGATCGCTACAAACTTTCTCATTGGCTGGCAGACATTGGGTCTTCCCCTCGGACTGAATGGAATCTCATCATCCAAGCGGTCTGAGATGTCTGACCCACGGGCCTAGGCTGTGATTCCTAACAGTCTAGCTACTTTAATGCTGAATAGTGGCAATCTCTTGCCGACAACTGGTATTTGCGAATGGTCCCTTTCGCCTAATTGGCAGGGTACTTGATGCACTGTTGCAAAGTGGAAACTACCGCCTCCATCTAATGGAGCCAAGGCCTTCCCAAGATGATATTGTAGGTAGAGGGCATCGACCACCATGAACTCCTGAAACAAGACTTTCTGCAGTTGTGGCTCTCTCGCCACCACCGCCAACCACGTTTTCTTCTATCTCTTTGACGACTTCTTCTATCTCTTTTGCTTGATCTTGTATTTTTCCAGGCTTTGGAATTCTTTGAGCTTTCTTTTCTTAATTTAGTACTCAATCTCGTTTATGAGATTCTTTCTGTCTTCAGTGTCGTGGTTGTTGTTCTTGTGAAAAGAACAGTACTTTCCATTGCCTCGTCGAAAGGATCTCCCCGCTGTTTGGAGGCCCACTTCATTTCTCCCAATTCTTAATGGTATTGAGGATGTCGGAAAGGCTGGAGTTGAGGGGATTATAGGATCTGGATCCAAAAAAGTTGGAGGCTTTATTTTGCCTCGTCTGGCTTACTTCCATTCCACTTCCTTTTGCTTTTGTCATTGTCCTCCTGTTTCTTTACCTCCTTTTTATCTCTGGGACCAGGGGAATATTTCTTGTCAGTTTCTCCCCCCTTTTTGGTGGCTCACATTTCCTCAAGGGTGATGTATTTGTGAGCGGTCTTTAGCAAGTCTGCCATGTCTGTTAGAGGCTCGAAGGTGAGGAAGTTATAGAATTGGCCTCCCTTCAGACCCGATGTGAAGGTTGTAACTGAGGTGTCGTTGTTGCAGCTGTGGATCAGAGTCAACTCATCATTGAAGTGGGTGACGTACTCCCTCAGTGTTTCATTTGGTTTATGCTTGAGGCTGAGCAAGTGATGCGGGCCCTTCCTGATCCGTTGGTTGCCGACAAAGCGGGTGATAAATGCTTTGGCCAGCGTCTAAAACGAGTCAATAGACCTTGGAGGGAGACTGTGCAACAAGATCAGCACTGCTTTCTTCAGGCTGGTGGGGAATGTTCGGCACATTACCTCTTCAAATCCTTCTTTTAGCGCCATCACATGATGGTAATGGCGAAGGTGGTCGGACGGGTCTGTTGTCCTGTCATAAAATTCAAGCTTTGGCAGGCCGAACTTATTAGGCAGTAGTGCGTTCATGATTTAATCCGTGAATGAGGGACGGTGATGTTGTACAACACATCTGGATTGGTGGCCCCAAGTCGGAGGGGGTTTGCGAACTGGTTTTGCAGAGTGGGCTTGTCAGCCTTAGATGTCGGGTCTCCATAGATCTCTTCGTTCCACAGATTCTCACCATCCTTGGTCCATTGAGAGCTAACGGGGACATAGTAACTCTCCTGAACGCGCTCCCTGTTGTCCCATGGGGACATGGTTCTCTCCGTCTCCCTGTCTCCTCCCGCAGGTGGTGGGTTCTACTGAGCGAGCATCTCCACCATTTGCCTGATTTGCTGCACTTGGGCTAACAGTCAATCCACCCTAGAGTTTGTCATGGTTGCTGCTGGCGCGGGGACCTGGGTTTGTTCTCCCCATGCGGTTGGTACCACTGGAGCTGGCGACACTGTGCCGGTTCAAGAAGGCTCAACGATTTCACCATTAGCACGAGATCTTGTGATTATCATCTTTCTAGACTGTAATAAAGGGGTGTTATCTCTATTTTCTTAGGAACTTCGTCGTTCCCCAAGGACGACACCAAATTGATAGATCAGTTTTCATTCTTTTCCACATTGACCTGCACAAGTAACATACGTGAGCCAAATACCACCGTTGTGGCGGCCGATGGTACTATGATGCTAAAGTGAGACAAGGTTGAAAACGGAGTAATGCTTGAAATTGGGTTTTGTAACGTACCCTACTTCCTCAACCTTGTACCCTATTTATCAAGCGAGAGTCCTTGTTTGGCTATGCCTTTAGTGGCGTGGTTTAAGGAAAGATATCTGCTACAGACCATTTCATTGTTGAGAGTTGTCCATGCAGGAAAGTTTCCATACACGACTTATACTCTAGTATTTGTTTCCTGGTAGGAGTTAATGCGTTGCTGGTCTTCCCGTCTTAGGTCAAACTCCTAGATACTTGCCTTATTTGGTCTTACGAGTACCGAGCTTGATCATATGACTTATGGGCATAAAAGGCCTTGCTGATTGGGTCCAACCTCCTGGTACCCACCTCAGTGGGCTTGGAGTAATGTGTGCATTGTCAAATTGGGGTTGGCCTACTTTACTCTATTAACGAGATCATCATGACACATGTACAAAGTAGATTAGAAGACTGTTTGGTGTATCATCACTACTACTAATTAGTTTCTTGACTTTGCATTATAATATTAATGTAGAAGTATTTAATTGCATTGTTGAATTGTGCATTTCTATATAGCTTAATAATGATTCAAATCTTTTGTACCAAATCAAATTTGAAAACAAAAAAGAGACAAAAATTCAGAAAATGGAAAATTTGACTATTTTTTGTACTTATTGTTTATCCATTAAATATATGAAGATTGATCGATATATACAAAAGTAATTGATTTGAAAATAATTTGATTTATTACAAGAACATTATCAATTAAAATAAGATTATTTTGCCGAACCCAGACATGAATTAATTTCATTAAGATGGAATGTGCGTGTGTGTGTGTGTGAATGCAATAAGGTCATGAATAATCCAACCAAGGGCACCACAAAGGTACCAAAAGACACATCCTTATTGAAGTATAAGAAACGTATAAAAAGAAAGAAATGTAAAAATCAAGTTTACTTATGGTATTAATCATATTGAAGTCTACATAACTTAATATTCCTAATTTTCCTTGTCTCCGTAGAAGTTTTTTTTAAGTTTAGTATACAATTTGTAACTTGGATTTTTTGGAGCACTATTAATCCCATAAGTTAATTACTAATTGATTGATAAAGCAATTTGGAAATTTCATGAAATTATTATTACATAAGCAATTCTATAGAAGAGTGGACAATCAAATTTATTTGCGATACAAATTAAAATTTTGAGGATAACATACAATAGCTAGCAAAACACCTTTAAGTGGAATGACATAAATTCTATATAACCTAATTAACATCACAGTTAGGCCGTTTTCTCTATAAACATTAAAATTTTAATTATTTATATTATTTGCTTTTTATAGAACATTATTAAGCCAAGAGCTCGAGATTCATACTTAAAATACAACATAGAAGGTTCAAAAAATCAATCAAGTGCCATCCACATAATATTGAGCTCATAACAAAAATAAACCCCAACTAATTTGAAAGTGTGATCAAGGAAGAAAAAAAAGACTTATCAGATCGCAGGGGCGGAGCCACATAATCCTGGGGTGATCACGTGCCCCACCCTAAGGTTGAGAATCTCTTTCTATTATTCGGTCCCAGTTAAGAAAAAATCAATGAAAAAAAAACTTGTCTTGAGGCACTTCCTGAACCTATAAAAACAAAGAATTAGATCTATCTTATGAATGTGGGTTAATGATAATATATTAATTACTTTAACATAATTTTTTATTTGAACAATACAAAAATAATTATACAAAACACCAATTGTTGAACAAAACTTCAACTAATATATTGGGGAAGAAATGTGATCCACCTAATTAGGTTATTTGCGATTTGCCTCTATAAAAAATATAATTAATTAGAGGTTGCTCTATCATTAAACACTATTACAATCTCACTTAGGATTAGTAGTCCACATGCATTGACTGTCAAAAGGCTCACGTTGATTACCAAAATGTTCTTTAAACAATAACCCACAAATGAACCTTGAAATACAAACATGTATCTTGAGGAAAAATTAATTGATCCAATTTTTTTTAATGTATTTATAGAAAAATATTATTAATAAAATACAAAACCAGACATCTAGATACGAATTCATCTTGAGAAAATACTTTAAAAAATATTTCTTCCTCAAAAAAGACAAGAGAAGTTGGGGTTGCCGGTGACTGGTGTCGATTGTGGGAAAGGGATAATCAAGCAGAAAGGAGGGATGGGAAGAGAGGAGGAGAGGGGCGGTTGTCGAACTTGCAGTAAACAGATAGAGAGAGCAAAAGAGGAAAGGGGCGAGGTAGGTCGTCGACGTCACAGAGAATAGAGGGAGATGGGAAGGGGCGGGTGGAGCCGTGTCGTCGGGGTCACAGGGTCCACATGCCCCCACATAAAAAAAAATTCAAAAAAATTTAAAATTTAAAATTCAGTGGGGGCAAGTGCCCCCACCTAGATCCATCCCTTATATATATATATATATATTGTTAAGCATGGTTAATTAAAACTTTAGTTATATAAGCTGATTATTGTGGATCTAATGTACATGACTTTATCAAAAAATAAATTGAACTAAATTAGGTTGACAACATTTAAAAATAATTTCGTCAGAAATGAGTGTGCAACAAGCCCATCTCAACCTAATTTCGAGTAGGTTTCCTAAGTTGTTTATGGTGAGATCACACATCTATTTGTTATCTCCAACGAGCACATGAACCTAATATTTTGGTTTTGCATAAATCTATTTCTGGATGAATGAAAAATTAAAGTCTAATGTAGGTACACACTTCTAATAAAGTTGTACATGTTTTATTTTAAAATATTCCTATTTTAATTACTTGTAAAAAATGTCTATCTTTTTCGTGCCCCACCCCACTAAAGATTTTGGCTCCGCCCCTGTTAGATTGGAAGGACCGATCCAAGTATGTGAGACATATGACACCTTTAACGTAGATAAGTTGTCGATTTGAGGTCTTTGATTAGTTGAACGATTTGTTGAAACCACATTGAAAAAAAAGATAACAAAACCATAAATAACAAATTCAGGGCTCGATGAGGTAGGTAAGATCTAAGCAATTCGTAAGGCTTCCAGCCAAAGATTTAGTGTTTATGACTTCACCTGCATCCGATCTACAATAACTTTCTGCATCCGATCTACAATAGAAAGCCCTCGAAAATTTACAAAGAGACTCAAATATAAGAAATGTGAAAACGTGGTTTTCAATTTTGATTGTAGGATGGGGCGATTTTAATATATGTTATACAACAAACGCAATTAAAAAAATATAACATTTCTTCTGCAAAACGTTATTGGATAGTTATAGGGATGGGCACCCCATCCCGGGATCCCGTTATGTCTCGTCCTGATTTTTTTTTCGGGTCTTATTGGGATTGATCAATCCCATCCCGTCCTGGTCTAGAGTGGGACGAGATCGGGATGGTGATTTTCAATCCCGTCCCGAATTGATTTTTTAAATATTTATTATTAACAATTTTAATATTATTCATAAAAATAATAACACATGGATTATATTCTAGTAGGAATTGTTTTTTATTGTTGTCTTATTCATGAAAATAATAACACACCTACTCCATTCTAGATAAAATACAAGTTGAGTACCAAATAATGTTCATTCATGGAAAGCTCAATTTACTAAATATTTTTCTTTATAAAAGTTTACATGTTAAAAAATGCATAGCAAAACATATAAGTATAACTGCTAGCAAAGCTAATACAATTATTTACATTTGAAAATAAAGAATAACTATCAATGTGAAATAAATAAAATGTTTTATTTCCTACTGATCTCGTCCCAATGTTTGGGATGGCACGAGGTTGGGATAAGGTCTATCCGTCTCGATCCCGAACGAACGGGATGGGATAGGGATAAGGTCCATCTCGTCCCATGCGCACCCCTAGAGAGCGATAGAAAGTAAAACATTATGTCAAATTTTCATCATCAAAATATCAAACTCAACAACAAATAACGTGTAATAGAGAAAAATGAGACTTATCATATCAAAATGATCGGTTGAGGTTCGTGATTAGCTGAATGACCTTATGAAATCACCTATAGAGATTAACAATATATAAATCAAGTGTTAGATGAGCTAGGCAAGCAAATCATGCTAGGATCTGACCAAGTCATTAGGTTTTGATGCACCCAATGAAGATTTAGGTTTACGACTTTGCTTGCATTGGAAATAGTTTTATGCAATTCTAATCTGTGGAACACCCTTAGAATTTGATGAAATGTCTCAAAGAAATGTGAAAATATGGTTTTCATTCCTGTCTTTATAGGTTTTTATAAGCATAACTGCTTTTCTGTTCAACTTTGGGATTTTCTTCTGCAACAAAGGGAAAAATCTCTTACAGAATCTTCAATAATGGATTAATATACTCAAAACTAGTAGCCAAAGGTGTGATGACTCAATGGTTGAGTAGTGGCGGATGGTATCACTAGGTCACAGGGTTGAACCCAACCAACGACATCTGGAGTTGAAGGGGTTAAGGGATAAAAATACATTAACTCTGTACTGGTAGGATTTACTAGTAGGCAAATGGTAAGAAAAATACATTCACCCTGTATTTGTAGGATTTACTAGAAAATTGTCTCCATGTTCAATTCTTCAATTTTAACATTTACCCTACAACAAACATAAAAATCTTTTACAAAATCTTCAATTTTTCGATCTTGTAAGCCCAATGTTGGTAAAATAGTTGGCATAATCGTTATGGGCTGGCAACAAATAATGAATTTGCTAAGTTTTGAATAGGTTAGATAAATATATGTGGGGGTAAGGATAAATATTAAACCAATCAAACATGAACTTGGTTAAAGCTTGAAAATGACTAGTGTATTTCCTTCATCCACATGCCTAATCACCACCATCAACAACTGAAGAAAAATAAATAAATATCAAAATGTCGGGTATAGGAATCAAACCCATGTATTCTTATTGGGGATTGGTTTTAGGTAAGACATAAAAACTAACTTTAAGTCCCAACCATTAGATGAAACGAATATCAGCCATTAGATGAAACTTATCTCTTGGTGTTTTAAGTTCTATGGGTTCTAGGGTATTCCTTGTGCCATTGGCATAATAAAAGTTTAACATGATAAATATAATTTATTCTACTTTAAATATCAAGATAAATAAATATCAAAATGTTGGGTATAGGAATCAAACACTCTTGGTGCTTTAAGTTTTATGTGATTCGTCATATTCTTATATTTGAATAAATTTCAGCTGTCTTTTATCTCCAACCTCAAACACCATCCTGATTTGTAATATAGACTAGCATATTACTCGTGCCGTTGGCATTTCACATATGTTTATTTATTTTTATTGTTAATTATACACATTGGACACCCACATCACCATCCCCACCATTCCTCAATCAGTTCCATAAAAATATCATATTTTAGAATACTAAATTTCTTAGAGTCAAATTCGGTTAAAATTAGAATCGATTAAATATTTGGAGTCTTTGTTTGAATGTTCAATAAAATGTTCATCCGTTGCTATGAAAAATATTACACTTAGGCATGAAAATCTTAAAAATACTTGCATGTTTTAAAAATAAAATATATATTTTGAAATTTTAAGTGTTTGTATTGATCATTGGTTTTGTTTGAAAGATATTCAAAATTTCATTTCAATGATACCAAATTTATCAAAATTCGACAACTACGTAAATAGTTATGATAATTTTCATTTTGAAAAGAAGGAAAACACCATACTTTCTCCATTCACCACATGTACATTCCACTAAATTTTTTCACAAAAATTTCATTTTCTTTACCCTTTTACATGTTTTATATTTACAAACATGCCATTATATAGGAGAATGAATATCAACCCTCAACATCTTCTCAACTTTCAATCCTAACCCGCTTTTATCTCCAATTCTTATTTGATGTTTGTCCCAGTCAGCAATGTATAGTAAAACACATGTGTTAATTGTAAGATAAATGTTTTATTTAACACATGTACATGTTAAGTGTGACTATATATTTTAAGTTGTGTTAGGTATGTACCAAAAATTGAAATTACCAAGGTAATGGAATGAGGTTAGGACTGAACCTGTGATTTTAGAAGCCCGAAGCTAAGTAATATGCTTTGGTCTTGACGAGGCCTTGGACATCTGTAACTATTTATGTATCAACTTGCCATAATTTAACTAAGTTATTTTCTACAAGTAATAGGAAAAAAAAGCGTAATAAAATAATAATAAATAAAAGCACAAACTACATAGGTGACTAAATTTTGAGGTCATAAAATGGATGGTTTTGAAACAACCCAAAGCTAACTTACCCTCGAGGATGAGCCAAAATGAGGTTTTGCTTGTTATACACCATAAGAATGTCCATGTTTTAGGATTCATTGCATCTCCGTGAGTATTTCAATATTTTTCAAAGCCATGGTGAGATTACCAAGGAATGCGATTTCTCGAAATATTTTGAAATTTCACGAAATATATTTTATTTTAGAATTACCAAAATATCTTTCAAAATTTGAAACGTTCATTTATTTTTATGAGGAGAATACACTTTAACCTGATATAACCTTATTTTAGTATTAAAAGTTTGTTATAGTGATTCTTATGTAATATGTAGTTTGTATGATTATGAGTAGTGTCGACCCAATAAAAGTTTTAGCATTGCGATAGTCGACTACGATGCCCATATCTCAAAGGGATTAGAAAACTATTAGTTTCGTATGTACTTTTGTATATATTTATGATGATGATAATGTAACATTAAATCGTCTTATGTATGATAAACATATAAATGAGACATTTTATGCCCCAAAATATATACAATTGCTAAGTCCAATTATCTAATAAAATTATCTCATTACATGTACTTTATTATTTTGTAGAAATTCAAGCACTAATATCAAATCATACACAAAGTGACGCAATAAGGTTATGTTCAACAACTAGAAGCCCATTGGAAATTCACACACATATTGTCAAAAATCAAAGATTTTCAAGCCCAAGATCTATGAAGTCAAGCCCACAAAGCACAACCATCTACTGATCTTGAGAAAATCAATATGAAGATTTAGACATCCACGTAACCAACTTTATCATAGCAAAAAAACATTTATACAAACTCCAAAAGTGTTAAGTCAAAATCCACTCACATTTTTAGCTTGGTTATGAATCAATGAAGTAAATTAGATATCTTGTGTCTCATATTTGAATTCAATTCATGCTTCTATCTTCCATTTTTTAAGCTCAAAGTTATAAATATCCATACATTTCTCCAACAAGCCATAAGCTTTTATGTTTATATATTATTAGTCTACATTTCATTATGATTTGTTAGATATTAAGTATTTTCATTAGCTAGATAATTTTTTTAGGGTTCTTTTTTTAATTTACCCCCAAAATAAATAGCTTATTTAGGATATGTTGAAATGAAGATAAAGTCAACTAAAGGGGCCACCGACTTGATGGATGGTGGCCTCCTTATCTCTTCATTTGGAGCAATTGTTGAAATGAAGAGAAAGTCAACTAAATGGGCCACCGACTTGATGGATGGTGACCTCCTTGTCTCTTAATTTGGTAGAAAATAAATGTTACAGAAGTCAACAATGAAGGTCGGAGAATGACATTTGGTAAATTTATTCGGTGCCTTTCGGTGGAGCCGAAATTGGGGAAAGCAACAGCGGGAGGAGGCCTATAAATAGGGGCCTTTGTTCTTCATTTTTGGATCATTTGAAAACTCACAAATCTCATTCCATTCCTTCTCCTCAGAAAGTAAAGCTTAGAGAAGCTTTTGAGAGATAGAGAAAATTGAAGTAATTTTCTCGGGTGTAATTGGGTTATGGGTTGTGAGTAAATGTGTTGTAAACCTTTTTCTTCATTTAGTAAAGATCTACAGTAGCCCATGGACGTAACCCAAGTTGGGTGAACCACGTAAATTGTGTGTGCTATTTTTCAGCTTTTATTTCGCATTCTCGCTAATCTGGTTTATTGGGATATTCCTAGATTTCTCTAATAGATTACTCCCTAAACGATATCGTATACCAGATGCCCCCTGGATTAGCGGTCCATATCCATTTACCGATACTGCACGCGCTGTTTTCAAATAGACACTGTTTTGATGCCCAAAATATCCATGCACGATCTAACAACCAAGATTGAACACTTTACAACAATTAGGATTGAAAGTAGTTGTTGTACGTCGGGAGGGGAAAAACACACTTGGATTCCTCTCGATTTAATCAGTAGATGGTGGTTCCATGAATGTTCACAAGGCAAGATATGTTTAGAGTAGCCAAATGATCAGAAGTTGCAAGTTTAAGTCCATATATAAAGAGTTGCAAATCATCTCCAACCTCTACCCATCTGCTCTGAATTTGTGTTGAGCCAAGGGGCATGATTAAATTCAAATCTATTATAGGGGGTTAAATTACTACCAAAGTTTTGTTTTAGGGGGTAATGTTGAACAAAGTTATTGTTTGTAAAAACAGATCATCGTGATCAGTTCACTTATGTTGGCAACTATGTAAATGAAGTAAATTCAAATGCAAGTATTGACAACTATATGCAAAACCACCAATCTATATGCAATGCTTCCGACTATATGCAAGGCAGTAAAATGCAAATGCAAATGGACATTGGCAAACCCACACATAAACCTGTGTCAAATTAACCTTGTTGGAAAGCTACATACATACAAATGCACTTTGTGGCAAACCTACACACAAAAAAATGTTGTTGCAATATGATATATATGCACCCTATTGCAACCAACATTCAAAAGCACATGTTACAAAGGTATATCATGTTCAACAAAAACTACACAATCATACAAAAAGTGGCTCTAATATCTTGTCAAGCCATTAACAAAGCACCAAAAACACAAAAACATGGTTCCAACCACATGTTAACATGGATATCTACGATGTCCTAAACAAAGCAACTAAAGCCTTTAAAGTTTTAGCTAGATACATCCTCTTTTATTTCCTAAACAAAGCAATTAAAGTTTTTAAAGTGTTAGCTAGATACATCCTCTTACATGCATTCCACTGTTTCATTCAAGCAATAAAAAATGCACTCCCAAAAAATTCAGTCCATATTCACATATCTGGTCTCCTCCTGCCCCTGCCCTTGTTTCTGCCTTTACCCCTGATTGGAGATGGTCTCACGCCTTGTTGTAAGCTCTGTCTTGTGAAGTATGCAACCAGTGCAAAGGGTGGTAGTGTACATTGTAGACTGTTGATTATGTCTTTCTGGAGCAGTAGGACCTTCTGGTTGAGCATTGGGCTGGAGCAGTAGGACCTTCTGGTTGAGCATTGGGCCTCTATGGAGCTGTTCCTATATTTGGTTGAGCTTAAACATCTCTACTTCTGCCCCTTCCAGCAGTTTTGGAACCCCTTGGCCTATTGTTTCTTGCTCTTCTCACTCTTGGAACATAAGTTTTGGGTGCACCTTCAATCTGTTCGTTTGGAGTATTCTTGGAAGTCCACACATTATGTCCCTCCATCCCACATTTCTTGCAAACTCTTGCCTCTATTTGAGTGTGACCTTCTTCATCCTCATCCAGTCTTCTCTGAGTTCTAGGTCTCTCTGGTGGCCTCTTAACTAGAGGAGGTAACTAATGGAGATTTTATTAACCTAAATTAATAAGCTAATAAACCTTACTTGTAATATTGCAAGTGTACGTCTATCTAACTAGTAGACAGTGGCAAATACAGATCGATCCCACGAGGATTGACAAGACAGTCGAATTTTAAGACTTAATTAAACTAATTTAGAGTTGGGGGTTACAACAGATGTAAATTACTAAATTAAGATAATGAAATCGAACACTTAAAGATTAATTGATAAGATGATAAAAAAGTGGACCGAGACATCGAATCCACCACAGGTTCTTCAAGATTTGTGTAATCAAAATTATTGTTTTCAAGAATCAACACGATTAACCTAAAGATTAATCTAAGTTAGCAATTGATTTCAGCAAAAGCATAAACCCCTAGCATTGCATGTCTTTCTACGGCACACACAATCACATGTTTATTTTAACTAATTCTAAACCCCTAACATATCATGTCTTCTTACGGCACACACAATCACAGATTTGAATTAATTTATTAAAGCAGGCTTCGAATATCAACAAAGGGAACTTCTAACTACCGATTAGTCTAGATAATTATTCTAGATATAATCGGTGAAGGCAAATTATTGAAATTCAGAAATCAACTGTATTTAACGTTTAAGCATATAGAAAACAATAAATTCAGATACGACAAACTCTAGGAAACCCTGTGGTTTCATCTTCGCCTCGGCGCGGGGTCTAGAAGATCACGGTGGAGGACGTCACAACATTAATGGAGGTGAAATCCATCAGTTCCCGCATGAGCACGCGTCCCAAGAAGAGTGCAAATGGTTGTGGTGGCTCTAACATAATCTAGAGGTGCAAATAGTGAACTGGCTCAAAAATCATTTTAACTCTCTTTTCCCTCCTTTTTTCTCCGCGCCTTCGTTTCCAATGAGCTCGCCTACTATGCGCCTCCGTTGCTGCTTGCTCCATTTATGTCTTCTTCGTTGCTGTTAGTCCTGCAAGAGCGAAAGAGAGATCAGGGAGAAACGAGAGAGAGAAAGAGAAACACTAGAAGGAGGACGAGAATGGGGGAAAGAAACAGGGACGGTGGTGGGTGTGGTCTGTGGTTGTTCGATGGACGGTGGTGCTGGTCTGTGGTTGATCAGAGGAGAGGGATTAGGGAGAGATGGAGGAGGAAGGGACGAGAGACTGCAAAACGAGATAGAGGGACTGGGTTCATGAGGGAGAGAGAAGCATGGACTGGGAGTCCTCCCTGTTGCGTCTTTCGTCTGTGACGGGAATGGGAGAAAGCTTCGATTATCAGTGGTGGCTGTTTGTGATGGTGGTTGCGAGCGAGAGGTGTTGTTGTGTTGATTGGTGTGTGGACGGTGGTGTTGTGAGGAAGAAACAGGGGACGACGATGGTGGTGATGCGTTGGTTGTTGGTTGAAAATGAAGGGAAGAAGCTATGGTGGAGGTGGTGATGGCGAGGTGATCGCGTTGTCTATCCTCCTATCGAACGAGGATCGTCGACAGGGTGGATGTGGCGTGGTGGCTGGAAAAAGAGAGAAAGAAGAAGGAAACGTAGGAAGAGGAGATCGACTCAGGAAAAGGGATAGATGAAGCCTAAATAGGGTTTTCCTTTCTCATTGTTAGGTTGGGTTTAGGTTTCTAGGTCAGCTTTTGGGCTTGGGTTTAGGTTAAATTAGGTGGATTGAGGTTAAGTTTAGACATGTGACCCGCTACTTTGTATCGCCATTTGAATCAACCAATTGATCATTCCTAAAATTGTCGCCTTAATGCGATTTCATCGTTCACGCTCAAATTCCTACAAAAACATGAAAACTAAATAATGAGAATAAAATATAATAATCTAAAGACTAACAAATATAAATTAAGGTATACATTATGTAATAATTACGTGAATATCAAATACACACAAACCTATATTTTGCTAGTCCTCGAGCAAAACAATAAAAATAAAATTCTAACTCAATTTCGCAAGAATCATCAGTTGCACTTACCTTAAACGTACAACAAGACTTTAAACCCTAGATTACCTCTAGTGGACGAGTTATAGTCTCGTGGGGGTTTCCAGAAATGTTACCCACAAACATTATGACTCAATAAATTTAAAAAAACATGGTAACTTGATTACTCTATCTATTATCCTCAGAGTAATAATCTAATTGCCAAAAATTTCAGAAAACAACTAACAGTGTCACAATAATATATCAAAGAGTCTAATAACGATTTAATAACACCCAAAGGTTAAATAAATTTCAACAATTATTCTCAACTCGAAGTGTGTGTGCATGGCCTTATCAACATAATTTTCTTTTTCTCGGTAAAGATACGACTAGATAACCTTTGGATAGTACACTTCGACTACAAATATCTCTTGTCACTCATAAATGAATCACTCGGAGATTGGTTAGTTATCACTCAATTTATATGTGAGAAAGAAAATAAATTATGTAAACACAAACATCTCACATATAATAATAATGAAAAACAGGTTTTTAAAATAATGAAATGAATATGACCTCATGGACAGGAATATCAATTACATTGAGAATGTTGAATCAAACTCCATAGTTCTTGTCTATTTAATCTCCACGTCTATGAACCAGACATTTACTTAAGATCAATTAGGTCTTTATTACGTTGAAATGAGGCTAAGATTTTGGCTAACAAGAATGGAAAAAGATATGCAAAAATTCTCTGAGACTGGACACACCCTTTAATAAACACGTGGGGGCTCTGAAGAGTAAACCAATGTTGTACACCGTTATTTTTTTTTTCTTCGAAATTCTTCTTCATATTTTTTTTTCTTTTTCTTCGAATCATCAATCTTTTTTTTTCTTTTATAAAATCAATGACATGCTTTCCCCTTCTGTACAATGAAACATTTCAGTCCCGAGGATTCATGGAATATTTAGTTTGAACTATTTTTTATTTCCCCATTCCAAAAATATATCAACCATACACATTCTCATCGCCATTGGGTATGGATAAAAATAGTATTGGATATTACTCCCTAACTCGAATAGGTAATGGAGATGGGGTTAGCTAAGAAAAAGTCTGTTCAATGGCTCAAAGGGCTGCAAACGAATATTTATTATTAGGTAGGCTAAAAGGCTAAAGAATGGTTCAAGGAAAAAAAAATGCCTATATCACTTCTTAAGCTCTAGTCGGTATTATGACATCTCAACTAAATAAATCAAGAAGTTCTAGTGTAATAATTCAATTTTAACGTCATTCTCAAAACAATTAATAAGAGAAACAAGAATAATGAGATCATCAACGAGATAATGCGGACTCAAGAAAAGTCAGAGTTTATTTAATAACCCTCAAGAAAAATAGAATGTCTCGAAACTCACAAGGGTTAAGTCTCCGCTATTATTCTAAGGTTTTCTAGTTAATATCTTACTGATTAACTTCAAATTATGCTAACTTGGCTTATAGTGCAAGAATAATCAAGTTGAGACATCTCATGAAATATATTTAACTTAAAGATAACATCAACTTTATGTTTTCACTTAATATATCAATGTGACAAGTGAAAGCATGTATTTCTCAAATTTAAAAGCATACTTTTAAGCACATTCTCTTCATTGGAAAGGAACTCAGATTTTGAATGCATTTTCAAATCGAAAAAATTTCACACAATCATAATTAACTATGTATTCAATGGAGATTCAGTAGAATACAATAGTCGTCCACCAATTGTAGCTCAGTTGGTCGGACATCCACTCTCCTTGTGACAGGTTGCGGGTTTGAGACTTACTAGTTAGGATTTTGTGATTTTTTGCTCGATTATTATGAACACATTTGCTCTACCATTGATAAGCCTTCGGGTATTGAATGCAGCTGCTTAAATGGACTAGACCAAAGCGAAGCGAAAGCGAGTCTTCATGCAAGGTGGAGGCGATGGATCGGAGCGAAAGCAAGTCTCTATGCGAGATGGAGGCGACGAGAATATTAAGTGGCAACAATATTGTAGCCTTCGAGCCTGGTTTGGTTAACCCTATAGGGCCAGTCATGTGGCCTGCTGGCATGAATTAATAAATAAATAAAAAGGGCCAATGACCCAATTTAAAATAATAAAAAAAATACAATAGTCAATTGTGAAATACATTTCAGTTCAAAATTTTTGAAGAATGTAGAAAAACTCATAAACCTCACCCCCAAACCGAAACCAAACATTGTCCTCAATATATAAAATGATGATCATGAAAAATGCAGGAAAAAGAAAATATGAGAGTTAGAGTGATATTACCATGGGAAAGTTTTTACCAGTTTCGACGAAATCGTCCACCAATGAATGTTCAAAAACATAAGAACTGAGGACTCGTCATAAAGAATATATAAATGAAAAAAATTACATGCATCAGTTGTAAGTCAAAATTGTTACAGAGCTAATGAGTATGAGTGAAACACTCCCCCAAACCTAGACACTTAGTCCACGATGATGGCTAGATCATATAGCAACAACAGAAAAAGTTGAGGATCCATCCAACATATAGTAGCACCCACATGCAGCACAATAGAAACTAACACACCCTTAAAACGACGAAGAAGCCATGCAAAATCATATAGAAAATGCAAATGAACTCGCGGTCGTAAAGAAGTCATAGGGATCTGGAGCAGAAAGTTGTCACCAACAGGGATATCCAGCAGATGACTATTTCCTACTCCTAAAAATTGACATCTTATGTCTGGTGTCAAATCAGAAGATTGAATGTGTTGCACAATAGGATGGTCAAAACTAAAATCATCCCTTGAAAACAAGGGATCCACATAGGTAGCGTCAGTCAATATTAAATAGATGGAAAGAGGTATGTCTATAGATATATCAGGTGGTATAGGCTCATCATAACAAAATGAATTGCACAAAGATGATGAGCTAAACAGCTCAACATCACCTCCAAACCTGGAATCAACACTATCTATGGGATGTATTCTCTCCAAAGAATATTGAGAATCAGACTTCATGTAAGAATCACTAGGAGGACATATGTCAAATGGGTCATCATGAAAAGGTGGGAAAGGGAATGGGTCAGAAAGCCCAATAGTATCAACAGAAGGATTTAGTTTTGACTCACTGAGTGGAATGAGTTTCACTTTAGGCTTCCATGTGTAACTTGGATCCATAATAGGGGCTGAATCAAGCAAAACATTGACTTCCCTAATGGAATCATCAATATCGAAGTCTAAACCAAAATGAGTCAAACATGCTGCTAAGGGATCATCTAATGCAGACTGCAATAAGGAATTCTCCACCGAACTCTCAATCATGTTAACTTCATCCTCGGACTCATGAGGTTGTTGGCTTACATTAAAAACATTGAGTTCGATGGTCATGTTGCCAAATGATAATTTCATGATTCTATTCTTACAGTTAATAATAGCATTAGACGTGGCAAACAATGGACGACCCAAAATAACTGGAATGTGAGGGGTTGTGAACATGTTGTGTATCAAGAACTATGAAGTCCACTGAAAAATATAATTTTTCAACCTTAATGATCGCATCCTCTATAACACCGCGGGGAATTCTGATTGACCTATCTGCCAATTACAGTGTTACTTTAGTCGGTTTTAGCACGCCGAGACCTAATTGCTCATAAACAGAGTATGGCAACAAATTAACACTCGCCCCCAAATCCAACAATGCCTTATCAATCATATGATCACTGATAATACAAGAAATAGTCGGGCACCCAGGATCTCTATACTTAGGCGGGGTTATGTGTTGAATAATTAAGCTTACTTGCTCGGCAAGGAAGGCTCTCTTTTGCACATGTAGCTTTCGCTTCTGTGTGCAAAGATCCTTCAAAATTTTGGCATAGATAGGAACTTGCTTAATCGCATCGAGCAATGGAATATTAATGTGAAATTGTTTAAAAAATTCCATTACATCGTTAGCATTTGTTCCTTTCTTTGCTGGAGCTAACCGTGATGGAAACGGTGCCCTAGGCAAATAAGATGCTTACGCCCGACAAAATAGAGATTATTTTGCAGACTGGTTCAACAAATAATTCTAAGGGAAAAGACACAAGAGATTCGCCCAAAACACAGAGAAACACCTCTGATGTTCAATTAAAATTATTCAAATCAAAGTATCTCTAAAATCAGCCCACAAGCCGGGCTTTATAGCTAAAATTCGTTATTATTAGAATATTACCACAAATAGAAAAATCTCAATAACCATGCTAAAACAAAATACGTAATAAAAGAAATAATCTGCCAAAAATCTGGCCCAAATCTGGTTCAGAATCACTTCCTAAACGATGAATGAAATATTACCCTAAAAGGAAAAAATTACTAAAATTGTGGATTCGGCAGGGGAAACAGTGGATTTTGGCTGAAAAGATGTGCACTGAGTATAGCTGGGTAATCACGATGTGTGCACCGAAAAGAGCTTTCCGAATTGGGGTCATATGCGCGATTCTGATACCCGTAGCCAAAGTTATGGCCAAAATACTGAAACGCACCCAAAACTGCTCCAATTAGGAAAAGATCACGATTTCCTACCATCTTTGCGCTGATATGCCAACTCAAGGTATCTCAGAGCCAATAACGTGTTATCTGACAGCTCAGCATCATCTGACTTGGATCCTCCTGCATCAGTCTTTCCAGGTTGGAAAGAACTCGTCCTTGAGTTCACAATAGCTTCATCGGAATCCAGAAAACAAGGACTCTGGTGCTTTACATTAAAGACATCAGAAGTCCTCAAATGACTGGGGAGGCGCAGTCTGTAGGCGTTATCATTGATCTTCTGCAATATCTCACAGGGTCCAATGTTCCGCTCCTTAAGCTTATTATACTCTCCAACAGGAAAACGATCACGGGTTAATACTACCCAAATAAAATCACCAACATCAAAAAGTACCTGACGAAGGTGATTGTCAGCCTGAACCTTGTACTTGGAATTACTCTCGTGAATGGCCAGCTTCACCTGCTCATGGATATGCAGAAGATGTTCCGCCATCGCATCTGCCTTGTGACTCAAACGACCCACACGTGGAATAGGGGCTAAGTCAAGTACCCCAGACGGATTCTGGCCATAGACGATCTCAAATGGGCTCATTCCCGTGGTTATGTTCTTCGACCTGTTATAGGCAAATTCTGCTTGAGGTAATGCCAAATCCCACTGCTTTGGTTTTTTTTTTGAAAGGCAAGCAGGGGGGTTTATATGGGCTCCCCAGACCACAAAAAAAATAGAGTAGAAGATTGGTTACATTCGTGCGTATTTTCTGCCCCTAGCATCATCAAATACAATTTTCTTAACCGTAAAAGAACTAGGAATTAGCTCTATAAACTCATTGTTAGGAAGTAGTTTTGCCAGTTTATCCGCTGCCTGGTTTTTTTCCCGCACTGTGTGTCGGATCCTATATCCCGCAAACTTTTTGAGAGCCCCCTTAATCCTTATAGTAGTGTGAATTGCTTCCCACGAAGGAGCTTTATCTGAAGTGAGATACTTAACAACATTATTGGAGTCCATGCTAAATTCCACTCTCTGAAGTCCATATCGCTGCGCCAACTTGATACCCAGTTCTATCCCCTGAAGCTCATGTAGAAGGAAAGTCTGTGCTCTTTGACTCCCTGCCCCAGCTGCCACCACCACTCCATCATGGTTCCTGATTATTGCTCCATAGCCTCCTCTAGTTCCTGTCAGTGAACCATCCGAGTTAGCTTTGAACCAGCCTTGTTCAGGCCGCTGCCATGCATGCAAAGAGGGTGTACAAAGCCTGAAATTCACTTGAACTCTCCACTTGTCAAAGAGATTGCGATTATCAGCATTATCTTCTACTTGGAGGTCCAAGACTGAAACTTGGAACCTGACATCTTCTATGATCCTGGTCACCACTTCAGTAGCAACTCTAACCCTGGATTGGAAGAGTCTGCAGTTCCTTTCTGTCTAGATATGGTATGTGGTTGCATTTAGAGCAAGCCTTCTCAACACACTGATAGGGGAGTTACCAGAGAACTTGTTCTCACACCATCTCCATTCAGCATCCCAGTCCATTGGTTGGTGTTTATAGCCTAGCTGATTAAGGATACGTGTCCATATAAATCCAGAGTAACCTGCACTACTTCGGTTTAGTTCCTGCCAAACTCCTCAAAAGGTTCCCCAAACTCCGGTTCACCACCTCGGTCTGACCATCCGTCTGGGGGTGGTAGGCGCTGCTAAAATTCAATTTTTTCCCCAGTTTCTCCCATAAATTCCTCCAAAAATGACTCATGAACTTTGTGTCACGATCTGAAGTGATGGATTGGGGAACACCATGTAAACGCACAATCTCCTTGAAGTAATGATGGGCAATCCGGGTAGCATCCATTGTTTTTCTGCAAGCTACAAAATGGGCCATCTTGGAAAACCTGTCAACCACTACCAAAATAGAATCTCAGGCTCGTTGGGTATGGGGTAAGCCCAACACAAAGTCCATACTAACATCAAACCAAGGGGCTTCAAGTACAGGTAAAGGTGTGTACAGGCCCGCATTAGTGAGAACTCCCTTGGATCGCTGACACACATAACAACGCTCCACATAATGAGCCACGTCACTGGTCAATTTGGGCCAATAATAGTTAGAAGAGATCAAGGCTAATGTCTTATCTCGCCCAAAGTGGCCCTCATTATGAAGTTCACGAATAATCTGATGCCTTAGTGAACAATCTGGAATGCACAACTGTAATCCGCGAAACAGATAACCATTATGCAAAGTAAAGTCATGTCGTTGACCATCAGTTACCTCCTGAATTATCCTCCCGAATGAAGGATCTGGAGCATACATATCAGAGAAAGCCTCAAATCCTGCAACTCTGGTGCTCATAGTGGTGAGGAGTAGCGTACGACGGCTCAATGCATCTGCGACACGGTTTAAACTCCTTGCTTGGTGCCTTAGTGCAAATGTGAACTCCTGCAAGTACGTCACCCACTTGGCATGCCGTCTACTCAATTTGTGTTAGCCATTGATGTACTTCAGGGCCTCATGATCAGTGAGAAGAATGAACTCCCTCTATACTAGGTAGTGACGCCAATGCTTCAGAGACTGAACTATGGCATAAAACTCCAGATCATAGGTGGAATAATTCTTCTTTGATCCTGATAGCTTCTCTCTAAAAAATCCTATTGGACGCCCTCTTGACTCAGAACACCACCAATACCAACCCCAGATGCATCACAGTTTACCTCAAACACCTTTTCAAAATCAGGAAGTGCCAAAAATGATGCCTCTGTCATCTTCTGTTTGACCAGTTGAAAACTGGCCTCTACCTCATCGGACCACTGGAAATCACGTCCCTTGAGGCACTCTGTGATAGAAGCAATCAGAGTGTTGAAGTTTCTGATGAACCGATGGTAGAAAGACGCCAATCCATGGACACTTCTGACATCGTGTAAGGTCTTTGGTTTGGGCCACTCCAAGACCGCATCTATCTTCGACTGATCTGCATGAACACCATCAGTAGGCACAACAAAACCAAGAAAAGTGACAGAAGTAGTGAAGAAAGAACACTTCTTCTGATTGAAAAACAGGCGCTTCGTCCTCAACTTATCAAAAACAGCACGGAGGTGATCAAAATGTGACACCCATGTCGGGCTATAAATGAGGATGTCGTCGAAGTAAACTACAACGAATTTCCCCATGAAAGGCCGTAAAACTTGATGCATAAATTTCATAATGTTCTGGGCACATTGGACAGTCCAAAAGGCATAACCATCCACTCATACAACCCATGTTGCGTCTTAAACGCTGTCTTTCACTCATCTCCAGGCCTTATTCTGATCTGGTGGTATCCGCTTTTAAGGTCAATTTTAGTGAAGACCTTAGAATCGGACAGCTGGTCTAACATATCATCCAGGCGAGGAATCGGAAACCTGTATTTCACTATAATCATGTTGATTGCTCTGCTATCAACGCACATACTCCAAGAGCCATCTTTCTTTGGCATCAAAAGAACAGGAACTGCACATGGGCTCATACTCTCACGGATATAGCCCCTCTCCAATAACTCTACCACCTGTCGCTGCAACTCTTCAGATTCTTTGGGACTAAGGCGATAAGCCGGTCGATTAGGTAAACTGGACCCTGGAACAAGGTCGATCTGATGCTAAATATCTTTCATAGGCGGCAGCCCAGGAAGAAGATCCTCTTGCATCAGATCAGAAAACTTTGCTAGTAATTGTTGCACCTCTGCTGGCAAATCTGGATTCACGTCTACTGCACTATTTCCACAAGGCAGCAGAGCATAGACCACGTCTCCACGCTGAATCTCAACTAACAACCTTGACTTAGAAAATAGGTTAGTATTATTGGCTACCGAGGTAGGAGTGGTTCCTTCCTAACGAGGTGCCAACACAATCTTCTTCCCTTTGATGCTAAGGGAATATGTATTTTTCCGCCCATCATGAATAACACTGCGATCATACTGCCAAGGTCTGCCTAAAAATACATGACAAGCGTCCATAGACACAACATCACACCAAGCATTATCAAAATATTTCTTGCCAATCGAAAAAGACACTAGGCATCGCCTATCTACTGTTACCTTACTGTTTTTATTCAGCCATGACAATTTGTACGGCTTGGGATGACGATCTGTCTTCAACTACAATTTTTGGACATCATTTTCAGACACTACGTTCTCACAACTACCACTGTTAATGATCATCTTGTAGACTTTATCTGCAACTATGCAGGCCATGTGGAAAATATTGGTTCTCAACCAATCGTGCCCTGAATTGCCCTTGGGAGTCAGTAGGCTCTTTCGAACAACCAAAGTCTCATGGCCATCCCCATAAAGCACATCTCCATCTTCATCATCGTCATACATAGGCTTTTCAAGCTCCTCAGTTTCGTCTACCGCGTCTTCCTCAATCAGGAGATTGTTGCCATTCTGAATGGCAAGCTTCCTGCACTCAAACGCTCTATGTCCCTGTTCACCACATCTGAAACATCTAATATTTAAGTTAGAATTACCCTGCGGTGGCTGCTGGGCAGGATGGGATTCTTGAGGGTGAATTGGCCGACTGCTTTGATCACTTCTGATCATTGGTCTCATGTTCTCCTATTTTTTCACATCAAGTGCACACTGGTATGCTTCAAAAATGGTCCACGGTGAGTGAAGGCTGAGGAAATCATGCAGGGGCTGTCATAATCCCCTTAAATACCGTGCTACCATCTACTCCTCAGTCTCAGATAAGTCATTCCGGACTATCAATTGATAGAACTCCTCTGTGTAATCATCAATCGATTCTGTGTCTTTCCTTAACGAATGAAGTCGCTGAAACAAGGTTTGAGTGTAGCCGAAAGGAAAGAAGTGACCCTTCATCTTCATCTTCTCCCAATCAGTGATCTTGGCTTTGCCCTGCCTGTCCCGTGATTGCCTCAACTGCTCCCACCACGCAGATGTTCTTCCTTTGAGTTTGATGGCGACCAATTTCACTTTGACACGATCTGGAACTTCCTTATACTAAAAAATATGTTCTACTTCATTCAACCAATCAACAAATCCTTCGGCCCTTCAACGTACTGGAAAACTCGGACATATCCACTCTGAAACCGAGGTCTCCATGACGATCCTCTCGACCACGGTGCTCCCAGAATCGAGCATGTTTGTGATACGGGTTTTCGAAACTGGAATCATAATCGTGATCTTCCATCTCACGATCTCCGAGATCCTACGTCATTAGATGCTGGGTTAACTCTGCAACTTGCCTCTATAAATCCTCAATCATCACATCTTGAATGTTACGATCATGGTGTGGGGCTTCCTCATTCGGAACCTGCACGCAATGACCATGATCACCAGCCATGGAAATTGATGAAATCTCACCCCATGAAGATGTTGAAGCTCTGATACCAACTGATGTTTGATAGAATATCGATTATTCTGCAGACTAGTTCAACAGATAATTCACAGGAAAAAGACACAAGAGATTCGCCCAAAACACAAAGAAACACTTCTGATATTCAATTAAAATTATTAAAATCAAAGTATTTCTAAAAATTAGCCCACAAGCCGGGCTTTATAGCTAAAATTCGTTATTATTAGAATTTTATCAAAAATAGCAAAATCCCAATAATCATGCTAAAACAAAATACGTAATAAAATAAATAATCTGCCAAAAATCTGGCCCAAATTGGGTTTAGAATCACTTCCTAAACGATGAATGAAATATTACCCTAAAAAGAAAAAAATTACTAAAATTGTTGATTTGGTAAGATGTGCACTGAGCGTAGCCGGGTGACCACGATGTGCGCACCAAAAAGAGCTTTCCGAATTTGGGTCATATGATTCTGATACCCGTAGCCAAAGTTATGGCTAAAATACTGAAACGCACCAAAAACTGCCCCAATTAGGAAAAGATCACGATTTCCTACCATCTTTGCGCTGATCTGGCAACTCAAGGTATCTTAGCGCCAATAACGTGCTATCTGACAGCTCAGCATCATCTGACTCGAATCCTCTTGCATCAGATGCCTGGGTGGGGTCAAAGTCAAGAGGCACATCTTTAGAAGGTGAGGCTTTATCAGCCTTCTTATCAGATGGAGATGCAACCTGCTTTGACTTAGTCGAAGATGCAACAACACTCGAATTGGGGGGGACTTGTACCCGATTGTCACCTGTTTTCCACTCCTAAGGGTAGTAATAGATTGGACATCTTCATGGCATGACTCAAATGTATTACCAACTGCGAATTGACCCTTCGGGTTTGAAACAGGTTTACTAGGAAATCTCCCTGGCTCTATCTCAGAAGAAGACTGAGTAATCTTACTCACAGCTATCTCAAGTCTATTGAGGGCTTGAGATTGGTGTTGAGTCGTGTATTTCAACTCAAATATGTCCTTAAAATTCTGCTCAATTATACTTTCTGAGCACTGCAAAAACCGATTAACCGTTTCCTCTAAACTTGATGTGTTGGATGGAGAAACTTGGTTAAGGTGGAGCCTAACAGGTCTAGAGGCTTGAGGAGCCTGGGAGACAACAACAGGTCCCCCTTGGTGTGGGCCATGGGCCCAAGTAAGATTTGAATGTTTGGTAAATCCTGGACTGTAATAGTTAGGTTGTGAATTATTACCAGGTCGCCGCATAGTGTTAAAAGAGTTGACTTCCTCAGCATAGTACGCAAGATAATCATTTTGCAAGTCACAATTAGCTTTTGTATGACCAGGAATCAAACATGCAACACAGATCTCAAATGAAGCGTTTGCAGGGGGGGTGCAGGTTGAGTCACATTTAAAAAATGCATCTATCTTTTAAGCCATAGTCATAACAACTTTCTCTAACTTCGAGGTAGAAGGGGGTGAACAGATGGATCTCTAATCTCATATATATCGCCCTTACGCCTATTAGACTCCTTTATCGAATAATCTCATTGATAAGAATTTTTGGAAAGCGTCTCAAAGAATTCCCATATTTCATTGATGCTCATTTTCATTAGTGACCCACTACTAGTGGCATCAATCATACAACGGTTTTGAGGAGTTAAACTGTCTTGGAAGTATTGAACTAGTCGCCACTTCTCAAATCCTTGATGGGGACACCTGATAATGAGTTCATTGAACCTTTCCTAGCATTCATAGAAATGTTCGCCCTGTTTTTGCTGAAAATTAGATAAATCTCGTCGGAGGGCATTCGTTTCATGAATGGGGAAGTACTTTGTCAAGAACTTTCTTGACAATGCATCCCATGATGTGATGGATCCTGTCTCTAATGCATTTAACCATGATTTCTCCTTATCTTTCAATGAAAAGGGAAACAACCTAAGACAGCTCGAATCGTCAGAAAAGTTCTGGTACTTCAGGGTGGCACAGATGTCAAGAAACTCTTTGACATGAAGATAAGGGTCTTCTTTCTCAAAATCATAAAAAGAAGGTAGCAGATGAATAATAGATGGTTTGAGTTTGAAACTATTTGCATTTGTCTCAGGTAAGACAATGCAAGACGAAACACTACTAGGAAGAGGGGCAAAGTAATCCTTAAAGGCCTTCTCCACAACCATTTATATAGACAAAGATGATGAACCTAAATAGGTAATGGGGACTTCAAAGAACTCCTCGGATTCTTGTCGGACAAGCCTACTCTTAGAATCACGCACCCAAGTACGCATAAACTATTGGATATCGAAGGTTCAAAGTCAACACTCCTAAACAAGCTTCAATTTTTATTATTATTATTTTTAATTTAATTTTTAATTAATTTTATTCTTTTTTAAAATGCAAGCCTAACCGCTATATGAAGATGACCTAACTCTAAAAAATAAAACTAACGGAACCCTAAATGACACCTAAATGATGCACAAACAAAATGAATGGCAACGACCCTAGAGCTTTTCTTTACTAATGCAGGGCTGAAATTCAATTCAATTTACCTAACCGTGGGAGAGGCATGGTAATTTCCTATCAATCTGCCACTACAAAATTGCTCTTACCTCTTTTTCCACTCTCTAGCTCAAAGTGAAATGCCAGTTCAAGAACTGTTCCTAGATGGGATATGTTCCTTCGCTCGACCACTTTAAGCTATCAAACATCCAAAGAGGGTCCCTATGAACGTCACACATATCCTAGATAATTATCTTGCTAGAAATTTTAAATAGTGAAGGCCTAGGTTCCTAACCCTAAAATAGATGGTAATTAACCTATCCGTGGGAGAGGACACAAAAGTTTCAATTCAATCCTGCCACTATTCAAATTTGCATGCAATACTACCTAGAACAAGCTAAACACAAGTGATCACATAGAAACCGCATGTAGATGCGATGGGTAGAAGTCGATTTCTGAGAGTTTCCTCGCGAATCGCAATATTTCACTTCGTTCCCACTTTAGCTCCTATGTGTATGACCACCTGCAAAATAAATGCAAAATTAATTCAAACTCAAGCAAATAAAACAACTAAGAAAGTGACTTGTAATAGTGTTCCTAAAAAGAAAATTAAACATAATTTATAAACTAGCAAAAACAACCCTAGATTTCGATAGTACCATTACAATCCCCGGCAACGACGCCAAAATCTTGATGGAGAATTTATTAACCTAAATTAATAAGCTAATAAACCCTACTTGTAATATCGCAAGTGCACGACTGTCTAACTAGTAGACAGTGGCAAATACGGGTTGATCTCACGAGGATTGACGAGACATTCGAATTCTAAGACTTATTTAAACTAATTTAGAGTTGGGGGTTACAGCAGATGTAAATTACTAAATTAAGATAATGAAATTGAACACTTAAAGATTAAACTGATAAGATGATAAGAGAGTGGACCGAGACATCGAATCCACCACAGGTTCTTCTAGATTTGTGTAATCCAAATTATTGTTTTCAAGAATCAACACGACTAACTTAAAGATTAATCTAAGTTCGCAATTGATTTCAGCAAAAGCATAAACCCCTAGCATTGCATGTATTTCTACGGCACACACAATCACATGTTTATTTTAACTAATTCTAAACCCCTAGCATTGCATGTCTTCTTACAACACACACAATCACAGATTTGAATTAATTTATTAAAACATGCTTCAAATATCAACAAAGGGAACTTCTAACTGCCGATTAGTCTAGATAATTATTCCGGATATAATCGATGAAAGCAAATTATTGAAATTCAAAAATCAACTGTATTTAAAGTTTAAGCATATAGAAAACAATAAATTCATACCTGTGGGGAAAGAACAAGGGACGGTGGCGGGCGTGGTCTGTAATCTGTGGTTTGTGGTTGTTCGCTGGACAGTGGTACTGGTCCGAGGTTGGTCGGAGGAGAGGGATTAGGGAGAGATGGAGGAGGAAGACACGAGAGACTGCAAAATGAAAGAGAGTGAGAGGGAGGGACTAGGTTCGTGAGAGAGAAAGAAGCAGTGACTAGGAGTCCTCCCTGTTGTGTTTTTTGTCTGTGACAGGAACAGGAGAGAGTTTCGGTTCTCGGTGGTGGCTGTTTGTGATGGTGGTTGTAAGCGAGGTGTTGTTATGTTGGCTGGTGTGTGGACGGTGGTGTTGTGAGGGAGAAACAGGGGACGGTGATGGTGGGGATGCGTTGGTTGTTGGTTGAAAACGAAGGGAAGAAAGTACAATAGAGGTGGTGATGGCGAGGTGATCGCGTTGCATGTCCTCCTATCGAGTGAGGATTGCCGGCAGGGTGGATGTGGCGTGGTGGCTGGAAAAAGAGATAATGAAGAATGAAATGTAGGAATAGGAGATTGCCTCAGAAAAAGGGAGAGAGGAAGCCTAAATAGGGTTCTCTTTTCTCCTTGTTAGGTTGTGTTTGGGTTTCTAGGTTAGCTTTTGGGCTTGGGCTTAGGTTAAATTAGGTGGATTTAGGTTTAAGTTTAGACATGTGACCCGCTACTTTGTACCACCAATTGATCATTCCTAAAATTGTCGCCTTAATGCGATTTCATCGTTCATGCTCAAATTCCTACAAAAACATGAACACGAAATAATGAAAATAAAATATAATAATCTAAAGGCTAACAAATATAAATTAAGGGATGTTGATGATACCCCTTGTATATGGTTCCACATAAGTTCTGACAGAGAGATCAGGGCAGTAATCCCTACAACATACGCACTTCAAATAAAAAACATTCATAATCAAACATGATGTAAAGTTTAGTAACTACTATGTTACTTACTCTGCCCATTTTGGTCTCTAATTAACCGTGGTCACCACTCTATGCACACAGATGATGTACGTTTGTTCCTTTGCAATCACAATATCTGGTTGATATTTTTATCATTTACTTATCTCCATTTGCTCCCTGAACTGTGGCAAACCCATCATCTGAACCGTGGATTGCAAAGTCGCCTCTCATCTCATTGTACCTGTCTATCTATTTTTGTACCCTAGGTACAACCCCCATCAATATACCACTAGGTGTTTTTTGTTCTCTTATGAAACATTAGCCTCATCAAGAATATGTGATACTCTTCACTGAAGTTGCATATGAGTTTGACTTTCAATTTCAGGATCCAGTTGTTGAAGCTTTCACTGAAGTTATTGGTAATGTGCTTAAAATATAGATTCTGGTATCAAACTTTGTTCTACATCAAGTGGTTACACTTTTGTCCACCAGCCACTTGTAAGTTGTTTCATCTACATCCTTAATCTGATTCGGATTGTAGGTCATGATGCCTTTAAATGCTATTCTAGTGGTTGATTTTTTTTGGGGGCATCTATTTTATGGGACCGTTTCCATCATCCCGTGGTATCAATACATCCTTATTGCAGTGGATTATGTATTTAAATGAATAGAGGCAATTGCCACTAAGACCAATGATTACAAAATTGTTGTTTCATTCATAAGGGAGTTTATTTTTAGTAGAATTGGAACCCCCAAGGGAATCATTACTAATGGGGGTAAGCATTTCTTTAACCGCGTCTTAGAGCATCTTGTTAAAAACTATGAGGTTACTCACAAAGTTTCCCTTTCCTACCATCCTCAAATAAGCAGTCAAGTTGAAGTCTCAAATCGTCAAATCAAGAATATCCTCGAAAAGACTATCAATCATCGTTGAAAATATTGATTTTTATGCCTTTTGGATGCCTTGTGGGCATATTGAACTACATAAACTCCTTTAGTGATGTTTCCCTATAAATTAGTCTTTGATAAAACTTGTTACCTTCGTGTCGAACTCCAGCATAAGGCTTATTGGGCTACAAAGAGTCTAACCTTTGACCTTGATATGGCTAGTCAACAACAAAAACTTCAGCTTTATGAGCTAGAAGAATTGAGGTATGATGCTTATGACTTATCCAAAAACTACAAAGATAAAATGTAGTGGATACATGAGAAAAAAATTTCATCTTGGTCAGAAAGTCAGAAAGTCATACTCTACAACTCTCGTCTTCACCTCTTTCTAGGTAAGTTAGAAACTTGTTGCTCTAGTCTATTCATTGTCCGTGATGTTAAAGACTATTGTGCAATCACCGTAGAAAACCCTACTAATCGCAGTCTCTTTCAATTAAATGGACAAACGACTGAAGCCATACCATGAACTTCTCACAAAGTCAATGGAAACCATTCAGTTGGTTGATCCTAACTATGAGGATTCATCACGCCCACAAATTCCTACTCTACTAAGTTTGTTTGGGAGTGATATTCACCAACCCCATTGCATCCGGCCAATGACATTAAACCTAGCGCTAATGGGAGGCGGTCTAGTCAGTTTATGCATTTATTCATTGACCAACCCCCATCGTTAATGCTTGTTTGGGAATGATGTATTTTTTTGTTAATACATCACCCCCACCAAGTTGATATTTTTCATTGCAGGGACGATACAGATTTCAACAAATCACCTGAGGTAATAAGTTCCAATTTTTATTTCTCACTTTTCATTTCATTTGTTTGACACCGGGGACAATGTTTTATTTGTTTGGTGGGGGGAGATTTATCAAAATTCATCTCTTTTGAAAATCTTTTTATAAAAAAAAAAATGATGTGATATCCTAGTTATGATGAGATTGGATTACTTGATTCACTACATTTAGGCAAAGAGATGTTGGAAGTTTATTACTAGAGTAAACATTGCATTTGAGCATTTAAAAGCAAACATTTTTGCACAATGACCACAAACATAGTTTGGAATAAAGAAATAATTTCCTGAGAATCTAGAGGAATAATAGAAGAGACTTTTACCTTGTGAGCTATCAGACCTTTCATTTATTCAGAGGGTTTTTTACACAACTCCAAGTCACATCATGACTCAAATTTATTGGATCCCATATTAACTTGTTGTGAAGTCTCATTATTCTTCACTTTGGTTGATCACTGAAGATGATATCTTTTTCGAGTTAAGAAAAACATAGATCTTGTAGTCTATTTGGACTTATAACCATTACCAAACCTTAAAAGGTAAATTAGGCATCTTGGCCATTTATATATTCTCAAAACCATCTTGTCGAACATTCCATCCAAAACCAATGTGAGCATATCTCTTGGTTTATTAGACAAAAAAAAACACATTGCACATTTATGTTTCTTAAAATGTGTTAGGAAGTTTTATGAAGAAAACGGGATGAGTGCAAAATGAAAATCCAAAGTCCGAGGTTTTAAAAAAGGGTTGTGAAGAAGAAAGCAAATAAAAAAAAGTCTGAAGAAGAAAACAAATAAAAAAAAAATGTTGTGAAGAAGAAAGCAAAAAAAAAATTGTAAAGAAAAAAGGAAAATAAAAGGAAGTAATTGATGAGTTCCCTATTAAGCTACTTGAAGACCCTCCTTTTTTAGAAACATTTCTTTACTTACCATCTACCTCACTTTTCCTCATCCAAAATAAAAATAAAAATTCAAGCTAGATTTATTTTTAATTAGAGAAGTCCTAATTTACCCTATGGTAAGGTATGATAAGAAGGAGAGAGTAAATGAGAAGGCGCTTTGGTGGGTGTAATACCCGCCTAATTACACAAATATAAATAATATTTACTTTTAAATTTGTAATGTTTTATAATTTTATAATGTGTAAAACTTGTTTTGTTTTTAGTGGTTAAATGAGTAGAAAGTGTGTGTACATTTAGCAAAAAAATAAAATTAGGAAACTCTAATTAGAGCTTTATAAAAGAGTTGGAAAAACCTAGCCTCATTCTTTTTCATTTACACACAAAATAATGGGAGGAACTTACCTAAAGAATTAGGGGAAAAAGGTAAAACAAGAAGAAGAAGAAAAAAAAAGAATGCATAACACCGATGAGTCTTCTTCGTTCTCTTTTACTTTTTTAGATTAATCAATTGATTAAGGTTTGGGTTTAATACAAATATAAATCTGAAATATGAATTTTTTATTGTATTTTCGTAGAAATTGGTTGAGTTAAAAGAGAAAACCTACAATTAGGTTTTTATTTAAATCCCGTAATAAATACAGCTTTGCGCAGTCTTAGTATTTTCAGTAGATCGAGATCTTTCAAATGCAAGAATACCTTAAAATTAAATCCGTAGATTCATAACACGCATATGAAAACCATACCGTTGGTTTGGAGTTCATCCAACGGTTAGATCTCCCTCGAGGCAGAACAAAGTCACTGATTAAATTTTAGAAATCCATGTATATAAAAGTTTTGGTAGAAATTAGTTAGTTTTCCTTCATTTTCTCTTCATATATTTTTGCTTGGAAAAATTTTTGTATGTGATATGGATTTTTTTTATACCTAATAAGCTTGAAAATTATGTTTGGGATGAAGTGGAGTTTGAGAAATCATGGTCGGTTGAAATGAGTAATTTTATATTGATAGGGTTTTGGTTTGTTAGAACATGTCTTTTTGTGTAACCATCATGCATTGTTACTTGTTATTGTGTGTCTCTGTTTAAAGCTATTATGACCAGGTGAGGAGGTTAATTGAGTTTCTCAATTTTCTCTTTGTTAGAAATTAGGTATTATTGGATATTGTAAATATCATTTTAAGAAGAGATTTTTGGGATGACTTGCGTATTAGTATTATTTTGTAAAATTCGTATTTACATTTTTGTGTTATAACTTGAAAAGCGTGTTTAGTATGTGATCATACTGTAAACTTGAATTTTAAGGTCATGCAATATGACATGCTAATCCTTATACTAAATAAGTGTGAATCCATATGGTGTTATAGAAAATTTACTTATGAAAATGTTATTTGTTTCCCCAAAAGAAAATGGTGAATATTGTGGTTGATGTGTTTATGGTTGACAAAGTGTTAGCCTAAAAAAGTTTTGAGAATTATCTGATTTTTTTTATGCTCTTTTCCAAACCTCTGGAAAAAAAATGTAAAATGTGTTTTGTATACAGACTTGCTTGTATACGTGTGATATAATTTTGGGTATGCAGATTTGTTCACATATCAGTGCACCGTTCCATGTGAGTTCGATAGTGCGTGTAGTATTTAGGAAATGTTGCCATGGATCAAACTTCGGGTGAGATGACATGTTCCTAGATGTGGCACCCCACTTAGAACATGTACGCTCCGAATGGTTTCGAAGATAGGGGAGACACACTTGGGTGAGGTGTGTTCGGGACAAGGAGGATAGTGCGATTGTGAAAAAGAAGCAAGATTTTTTGTGTATGTGCATTATTGCCTTAAATGAAGAAACTAAATGCTCCTTTGACCATTGAATGAGAACTATATGTCTTCCTAAAGGTAGAAAATGCATTTTGTTGATATTTTAATAATAGTCTAATATGACTATGATTTGTATCGTTGTTTGAAAATAAATTGCATTTATGAGGATTGATAACTCAGAAATTTTATTCGTTTGTTTCTAACCATTTCGTGCAGGATGGTAAGTCTACTAACAATTTCTGCAGGTCGAACTTACCATGTTCTACCTTCACTTTGTAAGTGTTGGTAAAATAAATTTATATTTTAAGCATGATAAAACTGATTAGTATGTAAAGCTTGCCTCGTTGAGGAACTACAAGACTTTGAGTTTTATTTTCTTGTTTATGAAATTTTCATGTTAAAGCATGTAAATTATTTTATTTTATAAGGATAGAGATTACCCATACCAGCTACCTCGCTGACCCAAGTAAGTTTACGCTTCTTGGGTATGTTCTTATTGGAACGTAGTCATTTAACCTTTCACAGGTTAGAAAGTCATTGAGGCGGCGATATGAGAGGTTTACTTGTGGGACAGAATCTCCAAAGAGTTAACCTAGTTAGAATTTTTATTTATTTAATGTTTCTGTTGTTAAATTTTCTCGTCCTGAGTTTCGGAGAAGCGGATAATCCTAATCCTACGTGGATATAAGGATTTTTTTTTCGTTTTCTCGAAAATCGGGGCGTGACAGTGGGTAACTCGACATTCTTATAATTGATCAACATTTCTTCAATGAGACTTCTTTTTCATGTCCATTTGTTCTAATGTGCATGTGAGACATTTGAATTTTCACACTTATTATTTTCCTCACATGCAAGAGAGAAAATATTTAACCAATCTCAGAAATGTCATTTAACAGGTTAAGATGACTATTACAAAGGTGGATTAGGATGTACCTTACTTTAATAGGAAAAATTGCATGTTGTTAGTTATTCACACACACACACACTTTATTCTAAAGTTGCTTAGTCGTAATGTGCATTTTAGTAACTAACTACATATCCCTGTTGTCTTCTATGTGAATAACAATAATATTCTTTGAGAAAAATAGGGAAAACACCAATTTTATATATATTTTTAAAAGTTTGTAGATCTTCATCTTGGATAACCCTCAGGAGGCTAAAAATCCTCCTTTAGTTTCATGCTAGAGGTTCAAGGCATTATTACACATTGTAAATGCAATCTAGTCATTCTAGCGAAAGTGGCCTTGAGTTCTTTGTGAAGTTTAGAAACAATAAAAAATTGGTTTTGTGAGCTTATTTTTCTCTGTGTTTTTCTTTACTCAAGGACTAGCAAAAGGTTGTTTGGAGCCGATGTGATAAGCACTCAAAACATTAATATTTACGCGCCACATTTAACTATTTATTAGTCTCTAATTGTGCTTAAAATTAATTAAATGCCTCTATTTGTCTTGAATTTAACTATAGTCATAATTTTGCAGAAAATCGAGAAATGTGCAAAATTCAAGACAGTTCTACCATAAATTTGCACGACCAGGAGCAATTGGAGAAATTATTAAATCAATGAAAAGTACGAAATTCAAGGCATTTGAGCACGTTCATGGAACGCGTGGATCAATAGTTTCATTTCAAGACTAATATTATGGAAGTCAAGATTTGATTCCAACTAGTGGTGATTAATGATGGAGACATGAGGCATGTTTCAACATACCAACTTCAAGTGTGAAGCATGCAATCATCAAGACAAATAAAACATCAACTCAAAACATATTCCAAGGATCAAATCGAAGAATATTTTATTGCCTTGAGTTATGTCTCACAATGGACACATGTGCAAATGTATCTATCTTCAATTAGGAATCCATTGATATATCTACTCCTAATTATAATTTCCTTGATTTTATATGTTAGGATTTGGAGTATAATCAAAGTATTTGTGAGATTTGTTTCTTCCCATTTCTAGTTTTGAAGGAGAACATTATAAATAGGCTCTCAAAATCTTGGAGAATGAGACATCTAACTCATTTCATACATCATTCTCTTATCTCTAGCATAGCTTAGATTTTTATTTATTTATTTATTTTCTTTCGTTGGAGCTTTTGTTCAAGTCAAGTTTATTATATGTAATTTTTTAGTTTTGAATGTAATAAAAGTTAGTATTTTCTTTATGCATTAGTTTATATTTCAATTTAATTAGTTTACTTCCTATCCACCTTCCTAACTCTTCTCTTAGATTAATTCATCACAATGACAATAGTAGGCTAAACCTCTCCTCTCGATGACATGAAATAAACATACTTTAGTAATGTAGAGTTTTTTTTTTTACTAAAAAAAATAAAATTTGTATACTTTTTATTAATCCTAGATTCAACCAATAAATCAAAGTTGTCAAATTGAAAGATGAACAACGAAAGATTGTGCGAAATGAAGATAAGGACCTGGAAACAAGGATTATATTTGTTTTTCATAGTTATTCATTTCTTCATAAATTATAACATTCATTGAAAATGGTCATCGAGAGAGGGGTAGATTAATGATGGTCAAAGAGGTTCTTTTATCATTGAAAGAGGTAAGTGATTTCTATTTTAGAAAATAATTTTCTTTTGAGAATGAGCTTTGAATTAAAAATTAAAGGAATTTGTAGCATTCAATTTTTTTTTACAAAAATGTGTTCAATTAATCTTTACAAAGCTAAGAGATGGATTCTTTAATCATTGAGACCTTTCTTTAATTGGTAAATTTTGTTCGGTAATTTTCATCCTCAATTTTCAATCAAATTTTTAATTTTAATTTTTTTTTAAATAAAATCATCTTATTTTCTCAAAATCCTATTTTTATCATTTCCCTTATTTCCACCAGTTCTTTATTTTATTTGATCTTCTAAAGTGATTCTAAAATTTTGAACTTGAATCCTTTTAACTTGGTGAGTAAGACAATAGCCCCTACGAACCACTTTACTTATTTTTTCTTAGAATTTTGCTAGGTAAATTGATAAGAAGGAAACAAAAACAAACAAAAAAAAAGTGTTGATTCGCTTGGAGTTTTAGGCGACAAGAATTTTGAGCTAAATCAACTGCCAAACAGCTTCTGCATTAGCTTCTATCTTGCCTCCAACCCATATGGTATAAGATATCGACTGTGTGGTCTTTCCAAGTCTGCTTACTCAAACTTTCAGATGTAATTGTAGTGTGGTGTGTCTTCATAAGGGTTTCACACTCCATAGCTACAAAGTGTGCATCAACCAATGAGTTATTTCCATTATCAATCCCTGTGCAAATGTGATTTCCCTCTAATGTGCTACCACATAAAGCAACTACAATTACAGTTATCACCCTTACACTTAACTAGAATTTTGTCAGAGACATTTTTCACAAACTCGAACTTCTTTTTTACTGCATACCTCCTCAACCAATGCCTACACTCATACACAGAGTCTCATTCCTTCCCAACATAAATGAACCATTCATCTGAATGAGGGCCCTCATCACTTGTATCCCTATATACGCCCTCATCGCTTGTATTCTTATATACATCTTCAGTCTTTGCCACAAAAGATTCATAGTCAGCTGGAGGTGGCATTTGAGCATCCATCTCCTCTTCACTAGAACAACCAGAGTGGTACTCTTCTTCAACTGGAAGCAATTCAAGGTGGGCAAACTCTGATTGAGCACCTTGGGCATATGCTTGATCACCTGCAGGTTGTTGTACAGTTTGGGTCTATAGTTGCTCACCATCTCTTGTCCATCTTGGGCCTAGGCTTGGGGCTTGTGGTACTTGAGCCTGCTGCTAAGCTTCTTCATCAGCTGCGCCATGCTCACCTTCATCAAACTATGGCAAGTAATCATCTAACTCCTCCTCGGTCAACTTAATACACCATTTTCTCTTTTCTTCATCTCTTTGTTATTTTTGGCATCTCCCTTCTTTCTAGCTCTTTTCTTCTCCTAACTATATCCCTCCCTCTTAATTGTTTCTACCTAAACATCCCAATAGCTGGTTGTATGGGCTATGAAATAGAGTCAAGTGCAACATCCACAACTGGTGGTGCTGGTGGTGTTGGAATAGGCTCAGGGTCTACCATGTTTGTCCCAGTTACATTGTTGGCATCCACTTCAAATACCATTTTGATTATGACAAATACATGGACATTATCCTCATCATCAATCTAAGCCTTATTCCAAAAGTACAAGAAATCTTGATCATTTTGTATATCCATCCTCATCCCTCATTTCCGAAAATTTATTGGTTTATCAAGGGTCAAACATTGATTGTATGGGCTTGGTAACTCTTCAAGGATCATCTTTTCAAGTTGTCCCAACTCAAGTAATCCCCAACCACCCTTTCAATCACTACAGATAACTCACTATGGTGGTCATCAACCTTCCACCAACCAGGGATTGTAGCTCTTGTACCCCACTGCTCACCAAAGTGTACATTTATGTTTCAAATTGAAAGTTCAACTCCCCATGTACCATGGCTGCAATATAACATTGTGTTAAACAACAATAACACATAAAGGACAAAATGTTCATCTCCCACATGCAAATCCCTTAAGCAAACACTTGCAAACAAACTATGCACTCTACTGTTGTATTCTCTCAAACATGATAAAAGCCTACGCACACTACTGTTGGTGATGAATATAAGGAAAAGTCAGACACAAGGAAGTCAACCTATGCAAACTAGATGGCATACAACAGCACACAAGGAATTCAAACATGAAAATTTGACATCAATCATCACTATCAAAGTCACACAAGGAATGTAATAATGTTGATCCATTTACTCACAATACATGTGTTGTTACACACACGGAATGTAACATTAGTGTGCATTTACACACAAGGAATGTAATATTTGAATCCTAGATACTCATGTAAGAACAAAATCATTAAAAAAAAACCTTAACCCTAAAATCGACATGCATAATCAAACCCTCAACAAGAAAGGGAAAACTTACAATATTTCACGCCATGGAAAAGAATGAACTCTAGGAGATTCAACCTTTGGTTTATTGCAGTGTTCTAAAAATCGCTAGGCGCTGGGCGGGCGGCGAGCAGGTGCCTAGCGCCCAGGGGCCTAGGCGGTTTTAGGTTTTGTATTATAACTTTAATAATTTACAAAAGTTAAGCATAATACTTTATCAATTACATCCAATTTAATGCCAATATACATATGCAAAATTTAAAAACATGAAAAATTAACAATCGTGAACAAAATTTATTAAAACTCAAATGACTGAAGTTGGTCATGATGGGTACTTTATATAAATTTGAATTTGTGTACTCTTTTATTTTTCTTCAAATTGCATGAATAACCTCAGTTATGTTTGATAAAATCTACATTAGTAAAATTGGTACCGGCAGATCATTTGATAATTCCATTAACTAATCATCCTTTGCTACATTTAGACATATACTGAATAAAAAACAATTAAATAGTTTATTTCTAAAAAATAGGAAAGAAAAATAAAATAAGAACACAATCAGCCTTATTAAAAAATAAAATAAAAATAAAAAAAATAAATAATTAATAAAAATCGCCCAGACCGCCTAGATCCCGCCCAGAACCGCCCAGACTGCCCGCCCAGCCATTAATCTGGGCGTTTTCCACCTTCTAGCGCCTAGGCGCCGCCTAGGCCGATTTTTAGAACACTGGTTTATTGTCTTCCATAAACTCGTCAGAGTCAAAAGAGTGAAATTGAAACTCGGATTGGGGTACTCATCACTTGAATAGTCACCGAAGTAACCCATTCCACTACTGAAGCTACTGCAACCACTCATGGAACAATAATTTTCCCAATATACATTCGAAGCAGTGCTACTGTCACTGCTAATGTCCATCGGATATGTTAGCCTCTTCTTCTTCATTTGTGCTCAAAACTAGGGTTCAAACAATCAACCCAACTAGTGTTTCTTCTTCAAGTAACAAATCGATAGACAAGAGATAGAGGAGATAGAGATGGAAATAGACAAGAGATAGAGGAGATAGAGATGGAAAATGAAGTTTTCCATCTAACTCTCTTTAGGGATTCATTGGCTAGTTTGGTACAATGGAGATAACAGATCACACATACAATAGAGTTTTTGCACTGAAAAGGCAGAGTGTAGAGGGAGAACATATAGAAGATAAATGGGGGGGGGGGGGGGGGGGTGTTCCGGCCGTCCACGTGGAATAACAATATGATATATGGCTTGTCTGTATTGATTCTTTCACATCAATTGTAATCCCGCAGGCGATCCACATGCAATGGCCTTAACAATTTTTTGTCAGCAATTCTAGACACGTGATGGCAGTAATGGTCAATGGATGTGGAATGCTAGTCCAAAAGGCATTTGTAATATGATATCTTTCAGGGACTAATATCGAATAAGCTATTTATTTTGGAGGGCAAGTTAAAAAAAAAACTCTTCCTTTTAGGCTTGGAACAAGTTGCTCACATTATTATATCCCCCATCGTACGGTGAGACGAGAGTCTAACTCAGGATGTGTTAGTAAAATAGGAAAAGTTGAACTCAAGAGTGCCCAAAGGGAATTATCAATCCATAGTGGTGATTTCTAAAAGCGCTAAGATCTTCCTTTAAATTCTCATCTTAGTGAGATTTATGTTGTTGTCCTATCTAAGGATTGTTCATAAAAAAAAATTTGTTCTACTAGGTTAAGTATTTTTTAAGTTGATTTACAAAATTGGTTTTCAAATATTAGCCATTTTTGTGGGATTCAACTTGTTTTTATCGGTTTATAACTCAATAAACAAACGTGAATTTAAAGTATGATTTGAGATAAATTAATGTACACATGAGTTTTGTTAAATAATTGTAATATTTCTACCATATTTTGAAGAACAAAAATTTCAATATTCAAAAACGCATGAGATGCGCGTTTTGAACATTTTTCAAATAAAAACAAAACTAATAACTACACCACCATGCCAATAACTCCCATTGCGACGGAAGCATTTTCGCTCTAGCATCAACATTTTTGCTCGTGTTTTCCACTATAAAAGCAGCACAAGCTCGTGAAAGTTTACGAGTGAAAGCAAAAGTGTTTCATTCTCTTTCACGATAACTAATCTAGACATAAGTGGAATCCCAATGGCACTATGATCGTGAATGACAACCAGCTGGTCACGATGAGCTTACCAAAATTGTTGTTCTTCTAGGGGTCATATTGACACTAATGTTGGTCATCATTGGAAGCACAATAAGACTTCACATCATGAGGTGTTGGCGACGAATGCGCATTCCCAGCCACCCCCAACCGACCAGTCCTTTCTTACCCTTACCCAACAACAACTAATGCGTAATGAATAACAAAGAAATATGAAGAAAAATGTGTATGAAACAAGCAAATTAGATGGCATTCTTGTTGTCCCTTGGACTTAATCACTGCGAAGCTCGTACTTATCTTAGAATGCAGTTTTTTTTTTTTTTTTTTTTTTGTAGACTTCCTATACTTATTAGTTCATATAAAATCGTTCTCGATGTACTCTTTTTTTAATTATGCCATTTGGTAGCTTGGTTGTTTTGAACTTGGTCATTGTCAAAATTTGACTACTATTAAGTTGTTTGAGAATGGTGTATGCACAAAGTTGTGATTGCTACTTGAAGTGATTAATCTCTTGATGCTATCTTATTCTTACGGGTAATCTGTTAAAAAATTTGATAAAAAGTTGTTGCCCATCAGATTTAGATTTTAGATCATGAGTAGTAGACATGTAAACAAGGAATGTTATTTCTCAAAGTATGTTGAAATTTTATGAAATATCTTTTGAAATTTGAAATATTAATTTATTTTTCATCAGGGGAATACACTTTTACCTGATATAACCTTATTTTAGAATTAAAAGTTTGGTATAGTGATTCTTATATAATATGTAGTTTGTATGACTCTATGAGCAGTGTCGGCCTAATCAAAGTTGAGGCCTTAGGCGATAGTTGAATACAGGGTCCATATTTCAAAGCGATTAGAAAACTAATAGTTTTCCACTAATGAAAAGAACCTAGATTCAGTAGGATGTTGTAATGTATTTAGTGAATACGGGATGGAAGCTTCTTCCTCGCCTCAAAAAGAGGGTCAACATATATAGTTTTGGATATATTTATGATGATCATAACTTATAACACTAAACCATCTTATGAAAATTTGTAAATTTTCGTTCAGTTTACTACATATAAGTTTTGTAACATAATTGTTGTATTTCTACCACCTTTAAAAAATTGCACTGTTAAAAAACGCATGAAATGCGGAGGGGTGGTTTAAATCCCTTAAACCCTCCCACTCTAAATGTCGCCGACAATGTTCATTCCTTGGACTTGTGATTCCATCTTCCACAAATCTACCGCTAGTAACTAAACCACCGTACCAATAACTTCCACTGCGACATTGATGTCCCAGAAGTAAAAGGTTGACAACATTTTTGCTTAAGCATCAACATTTTTGCTTGTGTTTTCAACTAGAAAGTGGCACAAGCTCGTGAAAGCAAAAGAGTGTTTCATTCTTTTCCGCGATGACTAATCTAGACATAACTGTCATACTTTTTCGCACTATCTAAGATGGCGCAAGGAGATAACTAATATGGGTCAGTTTTTTCACCCCAATTTAGTGTGTAATTCTTTTTTTAGAAGTACAAAATTCCCCCACTTTTTGTGGATGCTCTAAAAATGTAATTTATGGAGTTGTTGGAGACTTGAATAATCTTTAAAGCATAACTACTATGGAGTGGATGAATAGTGATGACGTTGAAGCTATGTCAATTTTTTATTCCTAGAAAGCCCCTACCAAAATCGGTTAATATAAGAGATGTCCCCATAGTTTCAGTATTTCATATTTATTATCTACCCCTCCAAATATTTGTAATCAAAATATGTTCTACAAGTATTTCACAATTTCCCCCTCTATTAATTATAGATGCCTTAAATTTTACTGATTTACAAATTGATATATTTATCTATAATATTACAAAAATGCCCCTCAGAAAAGTTTGCATTATGGCTCCGCTTGGTACACTATAAAAAGATGCAATTTGCAAAGTAATGCATATGCATCACTTTGCAATGCATTACGTTGCTTAGTAGTAAGAGAAAAACAATGCTAGTTCCATAATTTTGTGTTTTTTTTTTCCATTGGCGTGCATTTCACATACCTTACGTTCTCCGATATATATTATATTACATATATTTTCTTCAAGTATGTAACTGAATAATATGTAAGAAAAATAAGGACTTTTTGGAAGAATTTTAATTATAATACTCTTATAAATGTGGACTCTATTGAGTTCCACATAAAAATAAAAATCTTTAAAATATGGATTCTATTAACAAGGATAGTCCAACATGTGAATGTGAGAATTCTCTACAAAAGAATTTAATACGTTTTATCCCGTAAAATAATGTGTGATCTCATAACGTGAGCATGCAGAGGTCATTGATTTTAATTCCATAACCACTTTACGTAAATTTTACCAAGCACATATTTTTTGTAACCGCCCACAAATGAATGAATGCATTTGCATTGTTTTACGGGATATCAAGCAGAGCCTATATTTGAAATTGTCCCCTAAAGTCACTTCAATTACAAAATTTTCCCACTTCTAAAGTCTCAATGATGCTTTCTCATAAAATTTGATTGTTCGAATTTGCATTCTCAAAATTTACAAATTTTGTAAACTTTGTGAAAATAAAAGTACATGCTATAAGATTGAACATGCTCATTATGATCTTATTTCTTAAAAAAATCTCAAATGACACTCTCTCATAAATTACTCTGACAAACATTTATGAAAGTTGCTACAAGCTACAAGATCGAACATGATAACACATTCGTGCCATACGGGAGACATAAGCTCAGGGACTAGTAAAAGGCACGGAAAATAGTAACTATAAAAGCTCGTGGCCCTGAAAGTGAAAACAGATCAAAAGCAAGAACCTTGACTTTGAGCGTCTTCGACTTTCTACTAATAAAAACACATCCAATGAGTTCTGCAAAACCGATGAGACTCTGTCGACTCATCACTCCGAGTGCTCAATACAGCCGATCCATTCGAGAAAGCTCGACTAGGAGATGAAGTCGTCTTGCAATGGTTGGACGGTACAATCACTGAACTATACAACCAGTCCACTAATTTCACTGTTCAGATCACCCGCAAGGCTTTCTAATGTAAGTTATTCATTTTTCTCACCCGACTCTTTTGATTGTTTGACGAAATGCTTCAATGAACATGCAGGTGACCGATATCACCTTTTGTCATGCTGAAGCTCGACAAAGTTGGGAGTTTACAAGTAGGTGTACGAACGTGACAAGTTGATATTAAAATAAGAAAAACAAACTAGTAGATTGAACTTGAAAGTAAGAAATCGATTAAAAATCTCTCAAGTTCTTAGTGAACTGAGCCTCTTCATCATTCTTATGTTCTGCTCTCATTTTACTTTGTTCCCTATTTAAGCTAACATAATTTTGTACCTTCCATTCGATGGCTGGCACGTGTAAACATCATGTACGTTCGAAATTATAACTATACCCTTTCTAAAACCATTTGAATTTGGCGCTCAGTTTCCTTCTCTTTTGAATTTTTTTTGGTCGTGACAACGCTCTTCCATTCATACAATCCTTGTCCTCAAGGATTAAACTGTGGAAAGATAGGAGGATTTAAATCTTCACCTATTCCAACAGAAGCAAACAACACAATACTAACCACTTAGTCCCACCTTGAAAGTTCTTTTGGTACTGCTTTAAGGGATCATGAGACTTCTTCATCTCAGAATATTTTTATGACCAAGTTGGTTAGTTGAAAGACTTCGACCTACTTTAGGGTACCATGATATGTTTGGTATTCTCTGTAGGTTCCATATGTCGTTCACTTTTTCTTGTTGAACATTAGTTGCACTATCAACCGTTTTGGCCACAATCTGGGACGTCAACTTCAGCCTTGAAAAGCACCCAAGACCATTTGTCTCCTCTTGAATCATCACCAGAAACATATGGAACATCACTCTTCTGGTATTGTGAGGCTTCAATCCATGTCCTGCCACAATCAACAAACAAGTGTACTCTCTCAATTGCCACACCCACTACCAGAGATCGCATATCCACTAATTGTTGTCTTCTTCTGCTTCACCACGTCATTATCCTCGAATGAACAAATAACGGACTGGACAGGAAAATCCATCTGTGGTTGCCTGGTGGACAAATCGATGTTGTCCCAGTTAACTGAGGGTGGGAACATCTGGGAGTCCATTTGCATGAAGAACCCCCGACGCTCTTCATCCATGATCTTAATGGAATCAAACCATTTACAGAGTGTGCACCAATAACACCAGGGACAATTACTCTTAATGGATAACCATGATCCCTGTTTATAGTGTCCACATTCATTTCATAGGCTAGTAACACTTCATCATCAGAGTTTGTTGCACCGTTTAGTGGTATTTAAGTCTTATATGGACCACCATTTTCCTCCTTACACCCGTCAACACTGATGAACTCGACATGTTTTCCTCTTGAAGTTGTTGTAGATGTCGACTTTGGTATCCCCACCAATTCCAAGATGTCTGCCAATTTAGCCCCTCCCCAAATTGCATTGCCAATAGCAGAAACATCCCAGCCAACACCTTTCACTGTCCTTTTCCAACTCATTGCAGTTATTCTGTTACCTGCATACTGTAAAGTAGCATTAACTTCATACTTTGGGAGCTTCCAGATGTCGGTCATGGATAGATCTTTTGGATTTTCAATAAGACCATCAATAGAAACATGATATCTCTCTTTGTCGTCAACTATTAGGACTGGCCCATGATTTCTCTTCTAAAACAAATCCACTGGAGTTATATATGAAGAAATCATATCTGACCTGTCCATATATGTGATTTGTCCTTCGTGAGAATTCTGTAGCGACCCAAAATTCAGTACCACTAAAGTGTCCCAAGCATAGCAGTCTCCATTTGAATAGCCAACAAATAATAGCCTGCCTGATATTGAGAATGCAAGTGAAGGCACAATGTGTACTTCATTATCACCGTGTTGCTGATAGCAAACTTGGAGTTGATGCGCAGTTCTCATGTCAAACATCCTGTATACTCATCTGTATCAGTTCCAAATCTTTGCCTTGTAACATCCCATAAAACACATAACTGTTCACACGAGCTTGTTATCAAGTGGGTATCATCTAGTACATACTAACAGCGTGATAAGTAACCTTTATGCCCACTGAGCATTCCAGATATTGGCAAATTCACGTCTTGTCAATTGGAGAGTTAAGATTGAAGATAGTGTACATACTGTCCAGGCCGTCACTTGCTATAGACTGGCCATTAGGAGAGAAGTTATACGTCATGACCCTTGCATATGGTAACTTAATGGCATGTGTTTTCTGGCAAATAAGAGCATTCCACACAATTAACCTCCCATCTTGAGATGCCACATTCATGACAACCTGAACTTTCATCTTAACCTTTATCCGAGAAGAGTAAGTAATCCCTTGAAGCCTCGCATGTGTAAGCAATAATTTCAAAACCTGCATTTTATGGAAAAATTCCAAGGCCTCCTTAAGACACCTCCCTTGAACCAATCCAGTTATAATAGAATTCCAGGACAGAACATTTCTCTCCTTCACCATCCTAAAAAACTCAATGCCAATTCAAGTGCCCCACACCTTATACACCCTATAAGCAATGAGTTCCAAGAAACAACATCTCTTGTAGACATTTCATCAAATACCATCCATGCGCATTCCAAATCTCCACCCATAGAATACATAATAGGGGTTCCTTGGAGGCAACTTCTCTTGTAGACATTTCATCGAATACTATCCATGTAGAAAACTCAATAGAAGTAGATGGATATGTAATGTACTTGAAATGATTGGGGTTGGTTCCATCAATTTGGGGAAAATCTAACTTAGGGGAATGATTGAACATACTGGGGGCCCACATGGAATGTGGGAGAGAAAATTTATCACTTGATCGGTTGTTCCAGTGATGTGAATGGTTGGAGACTTGCTTGAATCCATAGTTCTAACAATTCCATGGTGATTTTGCAGTAATTGAACCAACTGTTCAAATCGTGCATCTAATATCTTCTCTCGGGCTTCACTTGCTTGTGCTAGCATCTTCAGTTCGATCTTCACGAGTTTGATCTGTTCATTTATCTCTAATTGGTTCCTCTTCGTCTCCTCCATGAAAGCTTCCATTTTTCTGATATGAACTTCATGGTTGAACAGTTTTGTGGACTTTAACGTGCTCTATACCAATTGCCATGATCATGACAAGTTGAGATCAAAATAAGAAAAACACACTAGTAGATTGAAATTGAAAGTAAGAAATCGATTATAAATCTTCTTATTCTTCTGCTCTGTTATCATTTTACTATGTTTCCCTATTTAAGCTAACATAAATTTGTACCTATCATTTGGTGGCTGACATGTGTAAACATCATTACGTTCTTAACTAACAACAAAAGAAATTAAAAATCTACCCTTTCTAAAACCATTTGAATTTGGCGCTCATTTTCCTTCTTTTTTGAATATTTTTTTGGTCGTGACAACACGCAAGCTATTGTTCATAGTTTGGTTCACACTGAAAGCTAGGCTATTGACTGCTCTTTAGTACTATTTGTTTCTATCAACCCCTCACATTCTCTCTGTGTATTTGTTGCATTGTTTTGGAATTAAGTGTTTGTTGGGTTTGGCAGGATATAGTTGGTTGGTTTGGAAAGCAATAGGGATGGCAATGGGGCGGATTTGAGCAAATTCGCCCCCGCCCTGTCAGTGATCACGGATCCCAAAATCCGCCCCGTCAATCCGTTTAAAATTTTAGGTAAAAACCATCCTCGCCCTGAACGGATTGGCGGATATCCACCCCGCCAATCCGTTAAAGATTTGTGGTTCTACTGGTGGGTTGTTGGTTTCCCGCCAAAATTTGCCTCGATCCGCCCCACCGCACCATTAATTTCATGATTTCCTTCCTCATCTTCAATCCCAACTTCCGCAAATTCCGCCCCAGATCTTTTCTTCTCCAATCCTGTCAATTCCTCAACATTGTTGAAATTAAACTATAACCTGCTATTGATCTGATCGTAGAAGAGTACCATGTCATGATGTTGATTTGAGTTTTTTACCCTCCTAAAATTGTAAACTCAAGAAACCCTTGTAAAGCCCGATCTCGTCTTCGTCTGTACAGAGCTGTTGAAAAAGCCACTGTGAATCGTCTAGAGGGGAAGTTGAGGTATTTTTGTCCTTAGAAGTTGTTGTTGTGATGACGGAGGACGATGACGGTAGAGCTACGAATGCTGCTGCCGGTGGTGGTTCGATGGTTGTCATTATGGTGATGAACATGAGTGTTGATCTTCTTCATCTAAGTGTTTGTTGGTTTCGTCTTCATCTCCTCCTACAATTAGATTTTCTTCATCTTCTTCATACATTTGTTGTTTCGATCTTTATTTCTTGCGATACTTCAAAAAAATTCTAAAAAGTCGATCTAAATAGAAAAGGAGTGACCTAACGCTCATTGTGGCCAGATTCGAGCGTTTGAGAGTCTCTTAACGAGGCAGAGACGAGTGAGATGAGAGATTGAATAATTAGGGTTACGGTTTTTTTTTTTCCTTTTTATAGGCTAGGGGTATTTATGTAATTTCCTCACCTAAACGGATATCCGTGGGGTGAATATGGCCAAATCCGTATCTGCCCAGAGTAATAAATGGATACTGTTTTGATATCCATATCCGCCCCAACATCCATTTAGCCATAACCAAAACTGCCCCAAACGGGGCGGGCAGGGCGGATATCTCTGGAAACTCACCTCATTGCCATCCCTAGGAAGTAAGAGTCGATGCCTAGAGACTTCTTTACTGATTTCGTGAAGGTGGCACCAGACGAAGGACGACACTTTACTCACCTCACTGCACGTCTTGAAGAGATGGGTTCTTCCTATGGGGCTCTCCCAGCTCACTACTCTCATGACATGCTTCACAAATTCTAGAGAGCCAGGCCCGGCTCTCTACCCTCCATCATCCTGGAGATGATCATAATCCCCCATCTCTAGGATGATCAAGGGTAGAGAGTGGGTCTGGCGCGTCTGGCTTGTCTCCCTAGACTTGTTCGACATGCTTAATGAAAATACTTTATTTGCCCACCAAATTTCAGTTATAATTCTATAGGTTCCATGAAAAGGGTATTTTGTACTTCAATTCAACCACTTAACACAAAAACTACTCTCTATTCTCTTGCTAGCAGTCCACATATCACCTCATGTTCACACAAACCCATTTTCATAATCTACATTTAGCACAGCTAATTGGGGTTCTTATGGATATAATTGATTAAGTTGTTATGGCAATTTTTGTGAAATGAAATTGCAAAAAACAAAAGCAGTAAGATTTTGTCTTCTCTTGAAAACCAAAATTTTGAATATTCATAGTATAACCATTACCATAGAGTAGTTATTTGTTTGTCAGTAATTATTAATCAATTGTTAATTGAGAATATTATTGTATGCTACTGCAACGGAATCACAGGTCTAGGGTTCGAATCCTGTCGGCGGCATCTGGGATGGGAGGAGTTAAGGGATTAAAAAAAGTTATAAAAAAAAAAAAAAAAAAAAAAAAACTAAAGAATATTATTGTATTAAAAACAAAAATTGAGAATATTATATCAAAATAACCTCGAAATTTAGACTTACATGATCTATTCACCTTAAATACTTCCAGCAACTGTTTGCTAGGCAGTCAACGTTAAGCTTTGATCTTAAGGGCCACTTATTACCTCCTTTTGTCTAATCACTCTCACGTCAGTCTAAATGTGAAGAAAATCGATTGAAGCACTGGTTTTCTTTTGAAGCAATGCTTAATACATCACAATTAAAGTAAATATTGTCAAAAGGACCCCTAGGAAGCGTGGATATGAAAATAAATTATCCTTTATTTGTGACCCTATTTAAAACAAGAGGATAGATACAGTTTTACTTGGGAAATAAACTTGTTCCAAGGAAAACAAAGAAAAAGACGAGATAGAAAGAAAGAGTAGAAGTGGGGCTGTAGCTGATGGTTTAGGCCTGTTTATAAGACCTGATTTAAAGACTGGCGCCATATAAGAGGTCAACCAATTTTCACTGTACTTATCAATATCAAACATCCATGACCAGAGGAACGAGAGGATATCGAACAACATAGAAAGGTATACAGAAATCATAAATGGGATGTTTACACTCGGGAGAACTGTAACTACGTCTCTAGTTCCTGTGTAGTCCTTTCTATAAAATAATAAATATTATCTTTTTACTACAATGAATGAAAGCCGACCTTGTACCTGCGTTTATCTGATAGCATTGCAAATCAAGAATAGGTCGAATATTTCCCAACTGCCCACCCTAGAACTTCTGAGAGCAAATTCCGTGACTTTGAGGTAAATGCTTCCATCTATCAAAACTGGAAATCATACAATTTAGTGGATGATATGAATCATAGACTAAAATTAGGGAAGTCATGCTTCCCATCTTATGAATAATATCACTGTTGAACTTCACATTGTAATTTCTCAGATGAATTAACACCAATAACCTTATTCCGCAACTCGCTTTACAACAATCCTCGCGAAGTTAAAAGAGCAAAAGCTGCACATTTAAATTGAATACAAGAAAAGTAAGCTCCGTAAGTTACCTGTGCAGCCATGGTAATGGTGCACTTAGAAAGAAATAATCAGCATAATCTGCAAAAACAATGCAGGTCCAATCTACTCAAGCTGTTTAGTGGAAATAGCGTTCTGGCCATCTAGCTTGAAGAGATCTCTACATGAACAGGTCTAATTCGAAATCCTACACATTGACTCCAGGACTTCTCTTTTTTGTCATCACAAGAGAAGTCTTCGAATATCACTGAAGTTTGAGCTCAACGCAGACAAGAATCCACCTGCAGGAGAAATGAGTATTGGATTAATTGAGTAATGGAACACAAGTAGACATGGATGAACAATTGAGCATAAAACTGGACTGCTTAGGAAGTCACCTAGATAGCACATCTAGAGATGTATCTTATCTCTCACTAAGGAAGCATCGACTCTTCAGAAAACTTGCACACCCGTGTCTAACACGTACCGACACCGACACTCCCCCGATACACGCCGGACATGTGGTTAACATATCGACAACTATCAGACACGGTCCGTGTGATTAACGTATCAGACACACCTCTAATACACATGGATCCTATCAGGACTCCACAACCAACTTCATTTTATTTTTTACTTTCCGATGGGCGTAAATAACTGCCTAAGTTGAAGGTTGCTAATCTATCTAAAGACTGTTTCAATTGCAATTTAAGACAAAGAAGACGATGAAAGCAAGAGGTAGTCCATGCTTCTTCTCCTCTACTTTTCTACTCTACTTCCTTTTTCCTCCTTTGTTTCTTTCTTGCAACAAAGTGTCATATTCTTCTCCACTTTTGTACTTATTCTTCTCCACTTTTGTACCTATTATTCTTCTTCTTTATATTTTTTTTCTTCTTTGTGTTCTTTTTTAATCCTAGTTGCAATAATGACGAAGAAACTCCGTGTGTGCTTCATTTTCGTTTCATATTTTCTTGTCTTTTTCTATTTAAATTTGTATTGGATTATTATTTATGTTTATATGACTTATTTTTAAAAAAAATTATAAAAGTGTAAGTTTTTAGACAATTATAGAGTCGGCGTATCGTGTCTGTATTAGTGCATCATTGTCTCTCACGTTACAAGTGCTAAATAGAATAGAAAGAACCTAGAAAGGCTCTGAGAAGAACCTAGCATCTTGTTCAGTTTCTCAGTTTCGTGATCCTAAATCCTAGCAATTTGATGTTTCAATCGCGATCCTAGGGATCTGATGTTTCAATCTCAGAGGCTACTCATCAATAGCTTGACTTTAGCCAATATGTACTAAAAAAAACTTTAGGACTAGAAACACACTTTTCCATGAAAAAAATAAACTATACGTACTTCCAACTTTGCCATCAAAGACTCGGTGATCAGCTGATAACGTTAATGTCATTTTGTTAACAACTCCAGGCTTTAGCTCTCCTTCTCTGCCATAAATGGGTTCAACAACTTTCCTACCTCTACCTACTGCTAGAATGCAGGCCTGCACAAATATGAGAGAGATTTTGGTATACAGCGTATGACTCAAAAACAAAAAAACTAGATGGATGGAATGATAAAAGTCTGCCACAGAATGAACTAAAAAACTTTGGTATATCTTTTTGACATGTGTTTGGTCATCATGCTTCATAGGTCAGACAAGATTCCTTCACTGTATGTTGATCAGAATATTTCCAAGGCCTAATGTGTGCGCAAGCCTGGGAAGGAGAATACATACCTGTGGAGGATTTATAATTGCACAAAAATGATCCACTGGAAACATCCCCAGATTGGAAATACTGCATAAGTGTTGAACAACAAATATTTGTTACCACTCAACAAGAGAAGACCTCTTGTTGAAAACATTACAGGGTCTAAAATAGCATAATACACTGACCTGAATGTTCCTCCTTGAAATTCATTAGGTGAAAGCTTTCCAGCTCGAGCCTTTTCAGCCAATTCTTTGACCTGATATGCAGGAGAATAGAGAAGACAGTTTTACTGGCAAGATAAAATAGAGAGTACATTGGGAATAAATCCAAGGATACAAACAAGTACAGAACTAGCTAGTGTCGAAGAACACCACACACCTTTTTTATTGATTTACTTTCCTTTTTCATTTGAAAACATCATTACTATGCCTGACCTCTAATCCTACAACTTGAAAAGAGGGTCCTCAAAGACAAACAGACAAACATGCCCTTGTTTTCTGTGAGCAAGGTGATTTCCCATAACCGAAGTCCATATATTTGTTGATATTGATAAAACTTAGAAGATTCCCCATATCAATCACTTTTCCAAGATATTATTTTTTGCAAAAATCGTATTACCAAGTTTATTGATGGACCACAAAAAAATTTCTTGAAAAATAGGTTAAAATAAAACATAAGAATTACAGCAGCAATTAAAACTACTTTAGAAATTTAACTTCCTCCAAAATCAAACATTAGAGGCATGGCCTCTGTATTGGCTGAAATATTGCTTCTTGGTCGACATGCGAATAAGGAACTTCTCAAGTGATGGCAACCAAATTCAGTCAACATCCAAGAGAAGATCCACCCCTTATTGTATTTCATTAACTCAGAACCATCCTTCAAGATCTCTAAAATCATGCCTGTTTTTTCATTCAAACCCAATCACATTTAAATTCACCTCCAAGGGACACCAATGGCACAAGCCTGACATCAGCTAGTGTTGGTGGTCACTCCCATGTGGAGGGCTTATTTCAAATTGGCCAACAACATTAGGGACCAATTTGTAATAAGGAAGAAGTTATGAAATAAAAGGAACTCAAAATCAGATTATGGGTTAGGTTTTTTTGAAGAAAAAAACAGCAAAGAGAAAGAAAAAAAGCTTATTTGTTCATCTCTCTCTCCTAGTGGGTTTGGTTTGGGGGTTTGTGAACTCCCATTTTACTTTGGGGTTGGAAAAGAAGATTGTGAAGACAAGGGTGTGTTCTTGCTCATGATGTTTGTGAAGCTTCAACCACAACATCCAAGTTTCTCTCCTCCAATGGTTTTCTAGGATTCGTCAACCCTAGTATGGTATCAATTTATTTTATTAAATTGTTGTTTGCAATCTACCTATTAGTAGGTAAGGAATTTAGTAAACCAAGAGATTGTTAGTTCTCTTGAGAATTGGTGAAACCCCTAATTTGTTAGAGGTTGTAATCCCATTATTGAAGTCACAGTGGAGTTTTGTCTTGGACTAGATCCCGGGGTTTTTCTCTTCGATTTAGAGAGTTTCCTCGTTAACAAATTTCGGTGTCATTTGTTTTATTTCCTTTGCTTGCATATATTATCTTTGTGATTTGCATATAGGATTTAGGTGTTAATACCCAACACGTAGTATCAGAGCAAGGTTTGATTAATTGTGTGCGAATCATGGAGCAAAACAATAGTCGAATGGTGAGTTTCAATGGAAACAATTGGACTATTTGGAAAGCAAAGATGGAGGACTTACTTTATTGCAATGACCTCTCCGAGCCAAATGTTAACGATGGAAATAAACCGGAAAAATGAGTATGATGAATGGAAGAAACTTGATCGAAAAGCTCTTGATTATATTCAACAACAGTTAGATGATAGTGTGTTTCACCCATGTTTCTACAAAAAATTTTGCCTATTCCCTTTGGAAGAAATTGGAATGGTGGTATGAGAGGAAGATTGCAGGGAACAAAGCTTTCTTGATTAGGAAGCTTGTAAATCTGAAATATAAAGAAGGGACTTCAGTTGCAGAGCATTTGAATGAAATTCAGAGTGTTGTAAATCAACTCTCCTCCATAAATATGAGTTTAGATGGTGAGTTGCACGCATTGTTGTTACTTAGTTCATTGAAAGACAATTGGAAGACTTTAGTTGTGTCTCTAAGTAACTCTGCCCTAGATGGTGTTATGACAATGAACCTTCTAACAAGTAGTTTGTTGAATGAAGTGAGAAGAAAATCTTCAGGTTCATCTCAAACAGAGGCACTTGTTATAGAAAAGCAGGGGAGAAGTAAAAGCAGGAAACTTCATAACAGAGAAGCTTCCAGGGGAAAGTCTAGGCCAATAAATAATGTGAAATGTTTCTATTGTGGCAAAATGGGTCACTACAGAAATGAATATCGAAAAGCCAAGCTAGATCGAATGAAAGGAAAAGGTGATGAGAAGCGAGATAGTGATTCTACAGGACGGGGACATCATATTGGCAGATTATGATGATGAAGCTTGTCTTAGTGTTACATGCCTAGACATAGATTAGATGATTGACACAGGTGCTTTTCCTTGCAAGGATTCCTTCAATAACTACAAGTCAAGTGACTTTGGTGTTGTGAGGATGGGAAACAAAGGTGTTGCAAAAATTGAAGGAATGGGTGATGTGAGTTTTGAGACTAATGTTGGATATACAATAGTTCTAAAATATGTTAGACGTGTACCAGATCTCCGGTTGAACCTAATTTTTGTGGGCAAATTAGATGATGAAGGGTACATTAGTTAGATTGGAAATAGGTAGTGAAAGCTTGCAAGACACATGTCAAGCTATGTATCGGTGAGTTTAATGCAATTGATATTGAATCGTCCACAAGGAGACTTGGGCACGTGAGCGAGAAGGGACTTCAAATCCTCGCAAAAATGCAAATTTTGCCTAACATGAAAGGTATGCATTTAAAGAATTGCACTCATTGTCTTATTGGTAAATAACATAGAGTATCTTTTCATAGAAATTTTCCTAAAATGAAGACTAATGTTTTAGAGTTGGTTTACTCTGATGTGTGTAGACATATGAAAGTAAAAACCCTTGGTGGTGCATTGTATTTTGTTACTTTCATAGATGATGCTTCCAGGAAAGTATGGGCATATGCTTTGAAAACCAAAGATCAAGTACTTGATGTCTTCAAGTCTTTCCATAGCATGGTGGAAAAGGAAATAGGGACGCGGTTGAGATGCATTTGGACAGATAATGGGGGAGAGTACATTGGCCTGTTTGAAGAGTATTGCATTAAACATGGTATCAGACATGAGTAGACAGTACCCAAAACTCCACAACATAATAGTGTAGCAAAATGATGAACCACGCCATTGTAGAAAGAATTAGATGCATGCTTTCTCACTCAAAATTACCAAGAAGTTTTTGGAGGGAGGCAATGCGCATTGCATGTTACTTGATTAACTCATCTCCTTCAGTGCCACTAAATGGAAAAGTTGCATAGAAGGTGTGGAGTGAAAAAGAAGTTCGATGTGATCACCTAAGGGTGTTTGGTTGCAGGGCATTTGTGCATATATCCAACGATGAGAGATCTAAGCTCGATGATAAATCCAAACAGTGTATTTTCTTGGGTTATGCAGATGACAAGTTTGGGTACAGGTTATGGAATCCAGTCGACAAAAAGGTTATCAGAAGCGGGGATGTGGTCTTTCTTGAAGACCAGATTACTGATAATTTTGAAAAGGTTGACAAACCTGAGCCTCATGTTGATGACTTTATAGATTTGGATCAAGTTGTTCCTTTCAGTGCACCTAGTAATGATGATACAAATGTACAGGGTCAAGAAGAACAAGCTCATGGTGATGATCCAGACAATGATGAGTTTCCTATAGGAAACAATGATGATGAACAAGGGGAACATTCCCCACAAGAACCACCAGCAGAGTTGAAAAGAACCACTAGAGCGCGCCATCCATCAAAGAGGTATTCACCTCATGAATATGTTATGATCACAGATGAGGGTGAACCACAACCAGTTGAAGAAGTCTTTGATGATGAACAGAAAGGGGAATGGTTGAAAGCTATGCAAGAAGAAATGGATTCCTTGCATAAGAACAACACATATGAATTGGTTGAAAAACCAAAGTGGAAGAAAGTACTTCAGAACAAGTGGATCTTCAAGATAAAAACTGAAAAACAAAACTCCAAACGAAGGTACAAGGCGCGGCTAGTTGTGAAAGGTTATAGGCAAAAGGAAGGTGTTGACTTTAAAGTGATATTCTCACATGTGGTGAAGATGACTTCCATACGGATTTTATTGGCATTGGCAGCAAGCATGAACCTTGAGATTGAGCATGTTAAAACTGCATTCTTTCATGGTGAATTGGAGGAAGATGTTGTATATGGTACAGCCAAAAGGTTTCAAAGTCAAAGGCAAAGGAACACATGGTGTGTAAGCTAAGGAAGAGTTTGTATGGGTTGAAACAAGCTCCTCGGCATTGGTACAAGAAGTTTGAGTCCTTTATGGTGAACCGCGGGTATAAGAGAACGGCTTCAGATCATTGTGTGTTTATTCAGAAATTTTCTGATGGTGATTTTATTGTGTTTTTATTATATGTTGATTGTTGGACACGACACTAGCAAAATTGCCAGGTTGAAGGAGCTGAGTGAATCTTTTGCCATGAAAGATTTGGGTCCACCTCAACAGATCTTTGGGATGCATATTACTCGTGATAGGAAAGCTCGGAAGCTTTGGTTGGCACAAGAGAGGTACATTGACATGCACAAGGCGAAACCGGTTAGTTGTCCACTTGCTAACCATTTCAAGTTAAGTCGTGAACAATGCCCTTCTAGTAAAAGTGTGAAAAAAGAGATGGAGAGTATTCTACATGCTTCAGCATTGGGGAGTTTGATGTATGCCATGGTGTGTACAAGGCCAGACATAGCTCATGCAAAAAACACTGGACAGCAGTGAAGTGGATATTTCGGTACCTCAGAGGTTCTTCTAAGGCACGTTTATGCTTTGGAAGTAGTGAACTTGTGCTAGCAGGCTACACAGATGCAAATATGGCAGGTGATGTTGATTCCATGAAGTCGACTTCGGGGTATCTATTTACATATGCAGGGGGAGCAGTGTCATGGCAATCTAAGTTGCAAAAGTGTGTGGCTTTATCCACAACAAAAGCTGAGTACATTGCAGTCACTAAGGGTTGCAAGGAGATGTTATGGATGAAGATGTTGTTTAAAGAACTTGATGTGAAGCAAGACAAGTTTGCTCTCTATTTTGACCGTCAGAGTGTCATCCATCTTAGCAAGAATCCAAGTTTTCATTCTAAGTTCAAGCACATTAATGTGAAGTATCACTAGATTAGGGATGTACTTGAAGAAAATTATTTGCAACTTGAGAAGACCCATACGGACAATAATGGTTCAGATATGATGACAAAGGCATTACCCAGATGTAAGCATGAGTTTGTTGCAGCATTGCAGGTTTGGGTATGGTAGATCCCTCCTCATGATCGGGAGGGGGAGATTGTTGGTGGTCCCTCCCATGTAGATTTCAAATTGGCCAACAACATTAGGGACCAATTTGTAATAAGGAAGAAGTTATGAAATAAAAGAAACTCAAAATCAGATTATAGGTTAGGGTTTTTTGAAGGAAAAAAACAGCAAAGAGAAAGAAAATAAAGTTTTTCTTCTTTGTTCATCTCTCTCTCCTTGTGGGTTTGGTTTGGTTTGGTTTGGGGGTTTGTGAACTCCCATTTTACTTTGTGGTTGGAAAAGAAGATTGTGAAGACAAAGGTGATGTTTGTGAAGCTTCAACCACAACATCTAAGTTTCTCTCCTCCAATGGTTTTCTAGAGTTCTTCAACCCTAGTGTGGTAGCAATTTATTTTATTAAATTGTTGTTTGCAATCTACCTATTAGTAGGTAAGGAATTTAGTAGACCAAGAGATTGTTAGTTCTCTTGAGGATTGGTGAAACCCCTAATTTGTTATGAAGGTTGTAATCTCATTATTGAAGTCATAGTGGAGTTTTGTCTGGACTAGGACCCGGGGTTTTTCTCTTCGCTTTGGAGCATTTCCTCGTTAACTAATTTCGGTGTCATTTGTTTTATTTCCTTTGCTTGCATATATTATCTTTGTGATTGCATATAGGATTTGGGTGTTAATACCCAAAAGCTAGGACACCAATGGCACAAGCCTGACATCAGCTAAGTGTTCCAACAAGTTATTATCCTACATCCATAAATGATCATTTATCCATATCAAGAACACATAAGTAACCCGTCCATTCTTCTCCCAAACCAAGTGGTCCACATCTTCCACCATAAGCTCTACATTTGACTCCATAAATTACAAGTTGTATCCTACTTCACAGCTAAGATCTCATTATTCTTGCTTAAATAACACTTGATCAATTGGTTCTTTGAAATGCAAGTTTAGGGACACTATTCTAAAAGACGTATACTTTGTGACTGTAACCAACTGTGGATAGACTAAATACTGAATTTGACCTGCTTTGATGATCTTTAAATTTTGCACTCTTACAAAGATGTTATTCTTTTACATATTCTTAGATGATAATGATCCTCCAAATTTGCAATTACTGACAAACATACAACCAACACATTATTCTCTGAATAAAGCGGCATGATGAAGACAAGCAAAGTCAAAAATCAATTCACAACTGAGGAACTTTTAACAGTTACAAACCCAATCCAATTCAAAATTTTATCATACCTCTGCAGAAATGGATGATATAGTACTTAGGAACTTGAACAGTTACAAACCCAAGCCAATTCAAAAGTTTATAATACCTCTGCAGAAATAGATGATATAGTCTTTTGATCTGCATTCCTTACTATTGGAGTCATCAAGCCCTGTATGTCACAAATTATAGTTCACATGTAAAGGTTTGTATCCTCTAAAATCTCCACACAACGAGCTGCCAGCACAATACCTTTTCAGTAGCCACTGCAATTGTTATGTCGACAGAACCACATGAAATAACCTCTCCTTTATCAGCATCCCAGTAAGCTGAAAATGTAGCAAAAATTATAGTACTGATGCAAGCCGGAAGAAACGTGTATGAATGTGATGTAATCTAATCTAGAAAAATAACAAGAATAAAACTAAATCTACGAAACAAAAAAAACAAAAATAAAAAAAACAAAAAAAAATTAATGACTTAATTCCTCATGGTTAATCAATCAGCTAACAATAATGCCTTTATGCCTTATTTATATTGTCAATAACTTACCTCCCAAGCAATTAACTAACCTAACCTTAATTATGGCTAGTGCCCTAACTCTATTTTGGACCTTTGTAAGCCCAACCGAAATAGTGACCTAGTATTCTAAAAAACGGTTCCTGGGCGGGTTTTTGAATTTTATTATTTTTTATTTCAAGTTAAAAAAAATAAATAATTAAGACTATTTTTTAATACATTTTGCATATGTATCTTGGCATTGAAGTGGAAGCAATTTATATGCTATTATTCTTAACTTTTATAAATTATAATAAATAAATAAATAAATAAATAACCACCTAGGCTCCTCTGGGCGCTAGTCCCCTGCTCGCCGCCTGCCTATTGCCTAGCATTTTTTCAAAACACTGCAAAATATTACTAATAAACTAACTATTAATTAAATAGTGAATTATATCACCCTCATTTGCTTGAAAAAAGTTTGTCCAAAGCTTGGAGTGCGCAATCCAGCCAACCAACCAATCCTGAGAAGAACATGCCTAGCAAGATGTACCATGATCAGCCGGCCTCAAAATTTCCCTTCATAATTGCCCGCAACGTTCAAAGCAATTAAGTCGCAAGAGTATGTCAATCCGCAAAAATCAAGAAATATAACATTTGATGAAGGCACCCAACAAGACAAACTCAATCTTTGAACCTTGCATGAATGATGAGCTTCATAAGTTACCTCAAAATCAGCCAAATTTTGAAAATGTTGGCCTCGGTAATGCATGGCAGCCCATAACATCCTGGGGCATTCGGACCCGAGTCCCAATTTGGTATAGGGTCCATCAGTTGGCTTTATCAATTAAGAGATGGTTTGTTAAGCCCTTATCAAATACATTATTAAATACATGGCCTAAACCAATCTCTCTAATTGGAGACCACATACAAGAGTTTGGGCTTTCATGAATTGGGCCCATATTTATAGATTCGAAAGATGGATCAGAAGTAACCATACCTAAATAACCAGTTGGTTCATCTTCTTCACTAATATGACTTTGTGCTCCTCCACACGACTGTTGTGTGTGAAATTCGCTCCTTTGTTCGTCTAAAGTAAGCATATTGATCGATTGTCTTTCTCATCTCTTTTCTATTGGATTTCGATCGGATTTGGGCCTTCAACAACTACTTCCCCAATTTAAACAAATTCCAAGTTGAGGATTTCAAAAATTTTATGCTTTGTTTTAGGTGTGGGATTAGGCAATAACCTGTGTATGGCGTTGTGGAGGTTCTAGATTTGTGTAGAAGGATTGTGGACTGTGGTGGGGTAGTAGAATTGGAACTGAGGGTAAAAGGGGTATGCGACAACACCATTGTGTGGAGAAAACCCATGCATATGATTGTCATTAGGGGTGGGCAATGTCGGTTCGATTCGGTTTTGAGCCCCGAACCGATTTCAATTCAGTTTGCCCAAAACCGAAACCGAATTTTGTATTTGTAAACCGAATTTCGGATCGGTTCGACTGGGCCAAAATTTTGGGTTCAAGCACTTGAAAGGCTTTCATTAAAACATGCCAAATTTTTTGACAGGCCCAATTTTTTTATTGACCCAATTTTTAGCCCAAAATTGAAAATTAAGAGAGAATGGGGGTGATTCAATGCAACAGGGTGCACTGCAGTTCATTTGTTGCACTAATCAGGTATTGACACCTATTTGTTATTTATTTATTTATATATATCTAATTAATTGGTCGGTTCAAAACCGTAGACCGATTTCGAACCGTTTATAACCGGTTCGGTTCGGTTTAAATTATTTTCTTTTTACTCATATTTAGGTTCAATTATCAAACCGAATTTGAAAAACGATTCGATCGGTTAACCGAATTTAAATTAGTTTTTTCCACCCCTAATTGTCATAATCTCCAAAGGAAGACATTAGAAAGAGGCAAGGAGCACTCTGAAACATCCAATAGGACTCCCAAATCCACCATGAGATGGCGTGAGGGCAACTAGGTCAACGCATTTTTTTCAACCTCTCTTGCAATTGTTGCATCCTCTTCTTTTCAAGCGCTTTTTTTTTATCAAGATCACCTCAATAAGATCTTCCATCAAATCTCTTGAATCAAATCAAACTAGAATCGTTTCAACTTTGACACTAGATGATGTAATCTAAACCTAGAAAAATAACAAAAATAAAACTAAATCTACGAAACAAAAGATAACTAACAACTTAATTCTTCATAATCAATCAACCAACTTAAAATAATGGCTTTATGCCTTATTTATATTGCGAATAACTTACTTGGCAAGCAATTACTTAACCCAACCTAATTATGGCTAGTGCCCTAACTCTATTATGAACCTTAGTAAGCCCAACCCAAATACTACTAATAAACTAACCATTAATTAAATACCGAATTACATCAGAGTGACTACTTTGATTTTTATCCAGTTGCTAAAGTTGTCTTTCTAAGACAAATTAATACCTTCAGTTAAAAATCATGTGAGATGTCTAAGGTAAAAAACTAGCATGTTAGTCAAAGTAGTTCTTGATTATCCACTGGATCACTATTTCTGATTCCTTCAGCAACACTTAAAGACCCATTTTTGCAAACAGATTGGTGTTTGAAACAAATTTAGAGAGCCTTTGACCCAACACTAACCCTTGAATACGCACTACACGTGTGCATAATAATAATAATAATAATAATAATAATAATAATAATAATAATAATAATAATAATAATAATAATAATAATAATAATAATAATAATAATAATAATAATAATAATAATGAAAGATTACATGTGTGTTGTGCACTCTCTTTCGATCATTTAGTGCATGGGTGACTACTACTACTATTTAATGAAAGATTACATGTGTGTTGTGCGCTCACTTTCGATCATTTAGTGCATGGGTGGGGCATGTTTATTTTTGTTCATTAATTGTTGCAAGTGCATATTTTCTTCTTTTCATGTTGCATGAATTATGTAAATTATAATTTCACTAAAATCTTTGCAAAAGGCATGACATATTTCTAATTTCTAATTTTTAACATTTCAAAAGACAAGTAATTCATAGAAACAAAAGGTATACTGATAACATTAGAAAATGAGAGGCATTAATGGAAAATATAAATGTGTGACATGTTGGAATATTGACACACGGACATTTTCACTATTCATCCAACACATTTCCATTGTACAGTGTAGATGTAGTCATGTGTATCTAGTACCCATTTCATGTTTTTGTCAAATTTCCACCCCTAACATTGTACAAAATATTCTCTGCAGATTAAGGGTATACTCATCAGATACAGATGAAAGCTACAAAATATCTCCTGTGATTAGTAAACCACATTCAATTAGATGGAAACAAAGTGCATATACTTGTTTGGAGCTAAAATTAGTCAATGAAGAAAATCTCAAATTTAGAAGCAAAAAACAATCAAGAAAAAAAAAAAGGGGGTTATAACAAGTATTTTGAGTGAACTGTGAACTAGTAACAAATTTATTTGCATGTCCAAAAAATTCTTACCGTTTGCTTCTGGTACATTTCTCAATGCAACTGCAACGGCTTTTATGACAATATCATTCACTGAAACTTTAACATCGTGCTTTTCTGCAATATAGCACATATGCATGGCGTTGTACAACATTTAGTTACCAAAACTCTTACAGGAAACAGGGATCAAAACAAGAGCTTAGTGTTCAAAATACCTTTAAGTTCCTTTCTAAAAGCTAGCAGAGGATCCAAAATAACGTCTGAGAACAATCACGGAATCTTTTCACAAGGTTGAAAGAGACGATAACAATATAAATAGTCAGCCTAGTATAGAAAAGAAGACAAACCTGAAGATAAGTATAGATGGGGTGTATTTTGTTTTGATTCCAACAATCGTCTTGCTATCACCTGCAAAAGAACTATGCAAGTCACATCCCCATTCAACAAGTAAATGCAGTTATTGACGAAAAGATAAAATACAACAGCCAAGAAACAATTGATGACTAATGATCCAGAACCAACTTAATAAGGTAAGAAAAATACAAAAGCCCCAATCAAGTCGGAAAAGAAGCATGTCAGTGATTGAAGATTACAAAATAATGAAAGATTGCCTTCCAATAGAATCAAGTAGGCAAGTGGATCAGATACCAACAATATCATAAATGAACTACTTATTCATGATGCCACTTAGTTTCACCAACTCACCAGACCTTCATACTTGACAATGTATGAGTAGTAGGCACAGCCATAAGAACATATCCTAAACGCTAAATGAACATTTCCAATTAACAGACTTTGTACATAATTGAAGCCAAGAATTTTGATGATGCATAAACTATACTCACCTAATAGCATTGTTTTAAAAAGCGTTTTTAAAGCGCGCCTTGAGGCGCGAGTCGAGGCGGGGGGCACAGAAATCGCCTCTGCGCGTACGAGTTGAGCTGCCAGTGTGAGGCGTTTTTTAGGCGTACGCCTCGAGGCGTTGAGGCGTACGCTTCGAGGCGTTTTTGAGGCGTACGCTTTTTTATTTCTTGATCAGTTGGCGTTATTTGGTAAATGGCTCTCCAAATGCACCTAGAAACACTGCAGTTGACAAGCAAATGGTTGATTGATTCATTGTTTGACATGTAGGACGCATTTGTTGTTCGCATGCCTACCTCTTCTAAGGAGATTGTCCCTTTTGAGGGTATTCCCAATTAAGGCAATCCAAACGAAAACACATGCTTTGGGGGCAATGTTACTGACCCATATCTTCTTGATGATATATCTGTCCCACCCTTGGATACTACCCCCGCAGAGCTTAAGATAGACAAATTTAAGCTGAACTGATCATTCTTGCCGCTTTGTTCCAACCTATCGTCTTCATGCTGGAATCTGAACTGATTCTCAGTAGTTTAATCTGCGTTGAACGTCAAAGGTGAAGAGTCCTCCTTGTTGGTGGCTTCCATATCATTGTAAAACTTGCTCTTTATTTGTTTGAATTTTTTATATACATTTTTCACTATTTTTTACAAAAAAACGCCTCACTTCGCCTCGCTACGCCTCGAGGCTACGCTTCGCCTTGGAAAAAGCTCGATCGCCTCGAGTCTTAAAAACGCTTTTTAAAACATTGCCTAATAGGTTAAAAAACACAACCACAAATGCTAGTGACTTCATACAAGTTGGACTGCGGCAATTGCGTATCTACAGATATGATATTAAGCTTGATCCAGCAAATTCAAGCTTGAACAAGACGTTTCTGATGAGCTTTGTGATCTTTCACATGTTTCTACCAACATTAGTTTTTGGCTAGGTTTTCTTTCACTATCTAAATGATATCAGACATCACACACAAAACAAATATGGATTATGGTTCTCCAGGAGTTCGCAAGAAAAATAATTGTTCTTTCAGAAAACAGATTTTGCAGATTTCTACTCAATAAAATTGTGAAAAGGTTAAGATAGTTCATATGACGTATATGTAAGTAAGACTTTATTGTAAAATCAAGACAGTTGTGAACCTACCTTGCGAATTTGACTGTTGGGAAGATCTTCATAACTATCCGCATCAGGCGAATCGGACCTTGGCTTGGAGGCTACTTTATCAGAAGATTGTAAGTATGTCTGGGGTGATGCAGGCTTGATCTCTTTAGATGCAATTGAGGTTCTTGAAGAGCCCTTTCCAGATTTCAATGCAGCTAAAACATCTCCTTTCAAAAGGGTACCACGAGGACCAGAAGCGTCCAGCAAAGATGCATCTAATCCAAATTCTGCAATGAGTAATTTTGCAGATGGGCTGATCCGGGTGAAACTTGTTTTATGTGTCTTCTTATCATTACCAACATCTTGCTTAGTTGGTGTTTCTTCCTTTACCTCTGAACCACTGGAGATGGCATCAGATGAGATACTGTTAATATCATCCGCATCCTCAACCTTGCAAACCAACAGGAGTTGATCTTTAGAACTTGTGAAACATGTCAAGTGCCAAACAAGATATAAAAGTTGGAACCAACAAAACCATAATAGAATCCTCAAAAAAAGTAAAGTTAAGAATGAGAAGTATCAGAACTTACTGTTATTGCAATAGGTTGTCCCACAAGAACATCCTTTGAACCTTCTGGTGCTAGAATCTTAGCAAGGAACCTGTATAGAATGTTTTGCAAAGTTATCAAGGCACCGGCCAGTATTTCTTAAATCTTGTCTGAAATCTTTCACTACAATTATCATAATAATGGAACTCTACATAAACGGAATTAAAACCTGCCTAAAAATGTTTCAAAGTTAATATAGGTTATGAGATGTTCATGTTCAAAAGATAGATATGGAACAATCCAACGTGAATTAAAAGAAAGGGAAAATGCAACTCAGAATCACTCAAGAGACTGCCACAAGATTAATCTTGAAGTCTCTTCATAATTTTTAGTAAATTTTTTTCATGGACAAAAAAAAAAAAAAAACAGAGGAGGTTGGCAACATTGTTCGTCCCAAGTTTGTATCCAAAGTAAGTGATTACTAAAAAATTACCCTTCTTCAAGACATTCAAACTCGAGAGTAGCTTTGTCTGTCTCTATCTCACATATCACATCACCCACTTCTATCTGTTAGATCAACTAAGTGATTAAAAGAAAAGCTACAGTAATGATTATGACCAACTTATCATATTAATTTTACACATAACAAACCTTATCCCCTTCTTTTTTCCACCACTTCGCAATGTTCCCTTGGTTCTGCAAGATAACAAATCGGTTTTGAGCATAAATAAATAAAATAAAAAAGAAATGTTTGTGTCTTTCTTACCATGGTTGGGGATAATGCAGGCATCTCTACAACTGTATGTGGTGGAAGTTCTGCTATCACAGAAACAATCAGCTGCAAGTATTACAAGATAAATTCCTATTTACACTTTAATAACTAAAAACAGGTAATTTACTCCCTATTTTCAATTTCTTGTAGGTGTTAGTTTCACTATGAACAAAGAGAAAAGGGAAAAGATAAAGGACAGCACATAGTGCCAGAGGATGAATGCCAAAGTAGAGCAAAAAGCAGAAGAGATGAAACTTGATGAATTTGGCTTGTCCACAGAGAAAACTACAAGTCAATCGGGATAAAGCATCCAACATTGTCTTCTTTCCAGAACTTAAAATTTCCAGGATGTGTATTGAGCTATATCTTGATGGTTACCAAAGTTGTAACTGTTTTATCGATATCAGCAATACTATAAGTGGCATAATCTAAATCAGGTCCTTTTAGTTATTTGATGGGTGAGTTTGGGGATCTCATTCAATTCCAATGTCAGGACACTGCCTGACATGTTCCAATTAAGAATCTCTCTGAGTAACATCTTCAATCTGTTATCAAGACTGGGGATTAGATGTCCCATGTCGAAATTAAAGCCAGGTGAGCCATTCTTCGTGATTAAATGAAATTTTCTACAAGTTTTATGAAGATGGTGTGGAGGAAAAATTCCCCTCATAGAGAAATGGATTTTGGTAATGGTTGTAAGGGGTGCAATGATGGAGAGGGTGTCCCAATATCCTCTTGCTCTTACATTATAAAAGGGCTTCGGCATTTTAGTATTTCTTTTTGTCTAGGCTCATAGTTAGATGGGCTTTCTAAATCTGCGGTTGATATGTTGTTGGCTTGGAGAGGCACTTTCACCATGGGGGTGGAAGGTGTGATGTGGTCATTGACCCCACATGCCATTCTCTGGGACATTTAGCTTGATAGAAACAATCAGATATTTAAGGGATGTTGGATCGTTGGGATTGTGCGGTTGTGCTTACTATTGCTATTTGGAGCTGTAGGAGCAAGTTTCAAGAATCTATTATATATATATATATATATATATATATATATAAAGCAGTAGAAGACCTTCGTGGCATCTTCTACAAATCGTGTCTTTGGAATCAAAAATTTTATCTCTAATCAAGGATTCTCAAGAAATTTTCATCCATATTTTTATCTCTATTATGGATTCCCAAGAAGTTATACCGTTTTCAAACCCAGCCTTGATAGATATTACCTATATTTTCTAGAAAAAGGAGGGGGGTGCTTTCTTCTCTCTATACCGAATTATGTCAAAAAACATACAACAATATATATTCCAACCGAATGTCTTCTGAATCTTTGTTTATGTAGGTTTCTAGCAACCACAAGAAACTACAGCAAAATAGGAGAGTTTTTAGTAATCAACTAAAAATTCTTAAGTAAAGATTTAAACAGAAAAATTTTAGACATATTAATAAACTAAACAATAAGGACAAAAATTAGAAACCTTTGTCTCAGAATTATAGAATTTGTTTTTTAAAAGTCTTTATACACACACCAAAAAAAAAGGCGCTCAGCACAAGTTTTGAAGCTAGTTATTTTTTTTTAACTGGTATACATTTGTATTCAAGCATTAAAGTCTTCCTTTAAGAAGAGGCATACATTGATCACCCTCTACTTTTAATTGTAAGATAAGATTTGCACAATACTTCAAGAACAATAAGACTCTATATGCCATCAGAGGAAATGTCTTCTATGGAACATTAAGAAGTGGATTAGTATCCAAGAAGCAAGATAGTAGGTAAGTTTTGAGTAGAGCTATGGCTAAAATGAAATATCAACGAGGGAAACAGGAACAAGAAAAATGGGTCAATGGACAGATTCAAAGCATTAGCCTACATCACAAACAAAATGATTGGCTTATATATCACTACTAATAACTATTAATAACATTTACTGACTGAAAATGGATGAAATAAACACTACATTCCTTTTTAAGATACAATTGCTAGTCATCCTCCAACAATAGTAGAGTTCCTCAAATCAGGTCGGGCGAAAAAGAAGCTTCAATTTCGTAGGGGTTATTTGCCCCATCAGAAAAAGACTACACCACCAAAGTATTCTGACTCAAGTGACTTAAGTGATTATGCTGCTATTGATGGCCACAAAAGCAACCATGTACTGCCGCAGACTTTTCAATATTTTGATTTTGGTATTCAGACTGTTCGCAACCACATGACACCACCACATGACAGGCTACATACTTCCATGGGACAATGTATATGATCCAAGTTGGAACAATTCCATGACTAATTTTGAGGAAAAGTTTGTGCACGATATTCAAATCATGAAGTGGATATCCCACGAACTGATGATTCAAGTTGGACTTCATCTTCGGGGGCCATAATTTGATTGGTCATGCTACAAGCAATTACCAAGGAAAAGTTCGTGGTCGACTTTTGCTCGTGCCCTTCGCCTAATGTTCCGTAACCATAACCAGTTGCTTATGCTCGTTTGACTTCTTTACTTCAAGCTCAAGGATGAGCTTCTTCAAGCTGGGGAGGGTGATGTAATGGGGTAATTGGATAGTAGTAATATATTAGTTATTTGTTAATTGGGCTGAGTATATTAAAGCCCATATTAATTAGGACATTAGTCATATTAGGTTTAAGTTAGATTAATTGCCAAAGAAGCTAATAAGCTTATGCATAAATTAAAGTTGTAATTGGTGATTAATTGAATGAAAACTTAGTTATTTGTTTATCTCTTATTTTTAGGATTTATCTTAGTTTTAGTTTCAGGTAGATTACATTAAAATTTATACATTCACATAAGGTGTAAGGCTTAGTAAAAGCAACCGAAATGCTCCATTTTGGCTAAACACAAGCTACTGAATGAATTTTTGGGCAAGGTGTAAGGCTTTTAGGTTAAAGAGTGTGATTCTCACCCTAAGCAAGCATCAAGGTCTAAGCCTCCAACACCTCCAAAATTTAGGAATAATTTTCGCTTTCCATATTGTGGAGGGAAACATTCTTTGGTACCATCTATTGCAAAAGAAGGTTGAACGAGTCACTCATTAACTCACTAGGTGATGCCATGCACTCGCCATTGTTTCCCCTTTAATCCTTTCCCATGATAATTACTTAAGACATTATTGTAAAGAGAGAAAAATACACCTGCCACAGGGATTGAAGAGAAAATGGCACACCAATTTCTCTGGAACTCAATAGAAAAGGGCTGACAACAAGACGTCTTGTCATGACAAAGGAAAGTAAATAAACAATTAATCTTCGCCTATTAAAGTTTGGTTGGGATATACGAGATTGTGAGGTTCAGTGCTTTGTAGAATATGGATAAAGCAGGGATCATTACTTCAAGAAAGGCGATACAGATACTAAATACCATAAAACCCTACTTTTTGGTCCATATATAAAACCAAAGAGTTTGTGTTAAATTGATTGCAATTACATGTTATGTAGCAAGCTTCTAATGCATGATCCAGCTTGTAGGAGTATAGGCGTATATGACCTGATCTCACCCTAGGAAGAGCATTTCCCACCCTAGGAAGAGCATAGACTGTCACGCTACCTCAATGATCTTCCAATTCATAGTTAATCAAAACCTATCAAGCTTGCGTAAAATTGGAAACACTGGTTGGAGGTTAAATACTTCTTGATTGGAGGTTAAATACTTCTTTTATTACCATGATTCCCAAGAAGGAAGGTGTTGGTTCTATTCGAGATTTCAGACCTATTAGTCTGGTGGGTGATATGTATAAAATCATTGCTAAAGTTTTAGCTAGAAGGCTGAAATCGTGTTTGGATTCTGTGATGGAGCCTTATCAAATGAGTTGGACAAAAAAATTTTGGACAGGCTGATGATTGCAAATGAGTTGGTAGATTCTAGGTTGAGAAACGGTGTTTCGAATGTTGTATTTTATCTTTTGGTCAATAACTGCATTTACTTGTTGATTGGGGATGTGACTTATTTAGTTCTTTTGGAGGTGATAGCAAGACGATTGTTGGAATCAAAACAAAATACACCCCGGTCTTCTATGCAAGATTAACTTTGAGAAAGCATATGACCACTTGAATTGGGACTTTGTGATGTGGTGTATGCATAAGATGGGTTTTAGCGAGAGGTGGGTTAAAACCTGTATTTCGACAGTTCACTTTTCAATTTTGGTGGGTGGGGAGCTAGTGGGTTTTTTCACGAGGCATTCATCAGGGTGACCTTTTGTCTCCAGTTTTGTTTACCATTGTGGTGGAGACACTTAGTAGATTGGTAGCTAAAGCTTAGAAGACAGGTTTACTTGGTAGTTTTCAAGTGTCTCGTGTGGGGAGGAAACTGACACTTGCCGTTTGGTGATGACACGCTTTTTTTCATTGATGGTGATATATCCCAAGTGCAAAGTCTGAAGCATATCCTATTGTTTTTCCAAGTATGCTTGGGACTTAAAATAAATTTTTCAAAAGGCATGGTGTACGGTGTTTGTGAGGGAACTCAATGTGGTTTGGGTGCAATAGTATTGGGATGTCAGTGCTACCAGTTATCTATTTGGGATTGTCGTTCTTTGCTGGAGTGTCGTTCGGAGCAAAGAACAAGAATAAACACTTGTAGGGTCCAATGATAGAAATAATGGGGAAGAGATTTGCATTACGGAAAGCAAGATTGCTTTCCAAAGATGGGAGGTTGGTACTGATTAGGAGTGTTCTTGTTAATATGCTTTTTATTACATGTCCTAGCTCCATATGCCAACTTCAGTTGCAAAAAGAATAGAAAAAATGATTAGAAATTTCTTATGATGTGGTGGAGAAGAGGATAAAGGTTTTCATGCTCTCAATTCGGAACATGTTTGTTTACGTAAGGAGGTAGGAGGGTTTGGTATTCGATCTCTTCAATTGATGAACAAAGCTTTATTGGATAAGTGGGTATGGAGGTACGATACTAAAGGTGATTCATTGTGCAAAGATATAATTAGAGTAAAATATGACCCTGTGGGGTCTAATTGGTTACCGAGAAATCCGGTGTGTTCTTATGGGACAAGTACATGGAAGACAATTTCAAATCTCAAGAATGATTTTATTTGGTGTGTGGAGGTAGTGGTGGGGAGGTGACAAGATTAAATTTTTGTGTGATCTTTGGACTGGTAATCACGCCTTGTAATGAGGTTTCCTAAAGTTATGCATTGTCCAACGGGAAACAAGGGATAGTGATGGAGGTTGGTAACAGGGTGAATGGGAGTACGGTTTGGGATCTTCCTCTTAGAAGAACTACCCTGTTAGTAGGGGAGCTAAATGAATTTGTGGAGCTTTTCCGATGTGTTGGTTGGATAGGGTAATTTTGGGAGATGTGGATGATAGATAGGTGTGGAAGGGAGATAGAAGAAAAGGCTTCTCTGTTTGCTCCTTTTTTCTAGTTTGGCGAGGGATCATGTGTCATGAAGTTGGTATGGAAGAAAGGTGCCTTTCAGAGTAGCCTTCTTTATCTGGACAACTATTTTGAACAAAATCCCTTCTAAACTAGAATTGACTCACAGAGGGATGGATATAGATTTGATGTGTTTGTTGTGCAATTCAAATGAGTTCACAAGTCATCTTCTTATTCATTGTGGTATGGTCAACAAGTTATGGATGTTTTTTATGGGCATGTTTGGTTTATCTTTGGTTATGCCGGCTTCGATAGAAGAACTCTTGAGGAGTTGGGAAAAACACCTTAGTATGAGAGAAGGATATTATGAAATGCACTTCCATTTGTTGTTTGTTGGACAATATGGAATGAAATGAACAATAAAATCTTTCGGGATAAGGCCTTGGATGATGGAGCTATCGTGATGGAAGTGCTTATTACTCTTTGGATTGGATTTCTCATCATGCATTATTTAAAGGAATAATATTGAGACATTGTATGCAAAAATTTTGGGATTACATTATTTTAGGATGTTAATCATTTTAAGGTCGGGAGTGTAAGCTCCTTACAATCAAGTTCTAATAATTTTTTTACTTTTAACCAAAAAGAAATAATAATAATAATAATAATAATAATAATAATAATAATAATAATAATAATAATAATGATAATAATAATAATAATAATAATAATAATAAATAAAATCCTATGTAGCAAGCTGCTTAGATGACAAGTCGATAACCAAGATACAATAATCTCCACTATTGACAACAGGGGAAAGTAAGTTAGCAACTTTCTTGCATAATAATTGTCGAGATACGCCAAAAGTAAGCAAAAATATTCTTGTAGTAAAGAGGATCGATACCGGCAGATGAGAAAAACCGCACTCCCATTTGCAGCTGTAATAAACATTTATCAATTGGTAAATGGTTCAAAGGGATAGAACTATAATCAAATAAGACAATGGAACTACCTTGAGCATGGAAGAACTCTCATGGTTTCTACCAATAGTGGGAAATGATACACGCCTGAAGTCAACAGCACACAAATTATGTATAAGTAATTACAAGTATAATATAAGGTTTAGAGAAAACAATAGTTTAGAACCAAGAGAAATAAAGACCATGAAAATAAATTTCCAAGCAGAATGTATTATAAATTCAATAAGTACTTAAGTTGCATCACAATAACATATCAACACTTTGCTTTGTGTATAAGGCATATCTATAAGAGAATCACTCTTCCAAATAATGAGAACAGAACAGCACTGACCTTAATAGAGTGTCGTTAGCAATACTCTCTACATAAGAATTATGTACACTTGCCAGCCTGAAAAAACAAGTCCAGAGCAACCGTGAAGAACATAAGTGACGAGTGCCGCTGTAAGATGAGGAGGTATCAAGTGTAAATCAAGCTAAGCAAGAAATAATGTAATATAAACAAAGCAAGTTGTATTGGACAAGATGCAAGGTTATGAACTTATGATGATCCGAATGCATAACAAGATCACTCTTTTTTAGAGTCTTTGAACAATTCTTCAACAAACCACTGTAATTTCAAAGAAAAATAAAATTGCACGATTTTCTTTTATTTCCTCTTCTTATTGCCATTGAAGTATTTCTTGTTCACTATTTGATGTAATATAACTACATTTTGCCACTCAAAATTTTTGTCGCCTACCAACAAAACATCAAGATAGTATTTTTTGAGTCAATCCTCATCGAAGCTAACTATTGCAATTCTTGTAGACTTGTCCACCAATTACTAGGGTTTTATATTGTAACTTAGTTTAAAGTTGAAATATGTTCTAGTATATATTTCGTTCGTTTGAAAGACTCAAAATCGAATCGATCAACACAATTGTCTTAGAGTCTTCAAATAAGTGATTCAATGTACGGAAAGAAAGACTGCAAGATTTGCGGGGTGATCGAAAGAGACGTACCATGTGAGGGATCTGGAGGAAGAGAGATGATGACGAATCGAAGGAGCGCGAGAGACGAGGAAATGACGAAGCCGAGACACCGCCATCTTTGCTTTATTTATTCTTTTGTTGTAAAGAAAGAGTTTTGGTATGTGAAGTAGACGAAGAAGAAGAGTTGAGAGTCGATTTTACAGGGCAGCAGCCCAATCAAAAGCCTTCCGCCAGAATGGAATTGGACTGCCAAACGAAATTCCCTTTGCTTCTTTCTTCTTCACTTTTTTTTTTTTTTCTATATTATAAGATTATTTTTGTACTTCAATTCAACCACTATTTATTTAGCTTCATTGTAATTTGTAACTAGTCAATTTTAATTTATTTATTTTCAAAGGAAACCTTGGTTGCGTAGGAGATAGGACATCCACTGTGTAGAGAAATGTGAATAAGTCAAAAAAAAACTCATAAACCATATCTTATTTTATGCATAATTTTTTGTCAAATTTTGAATAGAAAAAGAAATTTCAAAATGATTGTTGCGCAGTTTGGAAACTTTCAATTACATTAAACTCAATCATCAAGTTAATTGTGAGATTAAAAAGGCAATATTTCTTGAAAAAGGCAATATTTCTTCAAATGCCATAGATATACCAAAGTGAATCAGGGCTGAAGAAAGAGAGCAAACTAAATATTTGTGTTAGATGTAATGAGGGTGTGACTCAGTCACCCTGTTAGATTCCTCAAATTCCCACGTACCACGTACACCGACTTTCTTATTTCTTAGGTAGGAGCTATAGACTAGGGATGGGCATCCCATCCTGCAATCACAATCCCATCCCAGTTTCGTCCCGATTTTTTCTGCGTCTTATTGGAATTGATCAATCCCATCCCGACCACGTCACGTTCCAATTGAGATGAAGATTTTCAATCCCGCCCATCCCATCTCGTCCCGAACTGAATTTTTTAATATTTATTATTAATAATTTTAATATATTTATTAGGAATGCTCTTGTAGTTGAGAGTGAGTAGTATTTGTTTTCTCTTTGTAACGTGCAACTTTCTAGTGTAAATTGGAAGTTACAAATTTGAAGAACAAATTTTCCAAAAACATGCTAGAGTATGTACGTGAGCTAAGTAAATTAGACGTTACAAATAAAAACATGTTAATCTCGTCCCATCCCAAACCCGTTTGAGGTCTACCCCGTCCCGATCCTAAAGGAACGGGATGGGTTAGGGATGAGGCACATCCCGTCTCATGCCCACCCCTACTGTAGACTGTAGACTGCAAAAGTGGAACTTCATAAGATTTTTGTTCCACATTCTTATCATTTACATAAGCTCTGAACTGTACATTCGTCTATTTACTTTAAGCAAACAGTACTAAACACAAAGGTCTGAGCAACAAAACGCTACAAGAGAACTGTTAAAAAGTTATGAAAGGCAAAATACACCCAGCACCAGACTTAAGGGATCTGAGGTAAAACTTTACACATCACAAGGGAAGTCATATAATCGAGTCATACATAGGGGACAATTGCAATGGTTTCTCCTTCGCATACAAAAAGAAAGCTAGATATGGCTTTGAAGAAGAAAAAATTTTAACACATCCTCTTAAACTACAGTGGCCAGGCTATAATAGAAGCTATACCATGGAAATTGAAATATATTATTTATCAAAAGCAACTGCCTGAACTGAGGAAGAAAATTACAACACATCCTGAGACGGGCAAACATAAAAATGAATGACAGCATCCCCACCATCTCACAACGCTAAAGTCATAAGACTTACTCGTGGTTGTTCTACACATAAAATATAGCATTACAAATTTGGAGCCTCTAATGATTATACTCTCAAGTATTTTACTACATAAATGATAAAACAAATAAGCTTTCCTTAAAAAAAAAAAATCAGAAATCCCACAAACTAATGACTGAGAAAACGACCAAACACGACAATCTAACTGGTCGTCGATGGTTTTGAAATAGCCTTCTTGACTGCCTCTACGTTCCGTGCTGATAGGCCACAGCGAGGTCATTGGGTTCCAACCTGCACAGAAAAGCCACATAAATTACCTTACTGTCATGTTTCCAAATCCTAAATCGAGAGGCAGAGTGATCAAGTACCAAGTTGTCTATTGATTATTGTCATGTCTAGAATTTGCTTATCATTGTCATCATATCCCTCACCATAGAACTCTTTAGAGCTCACATCAATTGTAGGCGACTCCAAAGAAGGTTTGCCACTTACCTTAGAGTACACCTGAAATATGAAAAGATATTTGATTTTAAGAATCATAAAGGTATGCAGAAACATCATAATAACATGAAAAAGTCTTTGTTTTCTTGTTCATGTACCTCTGACATCATTTCAACAAGCTGCTTCACGGTTACTTCATTGTGGGGGTTTCCAACGTTGAAAATGTGACCATTGGCCCTGGCAGGATTTTCCTGAGTATCTTTCACAATCAGTTGTTTCATTTTACATTATCAAAAAGATTAATACTCAAAAGGTAAATATAGTTTACCCACAATCATTAACAAGACAACTTCAATGGCATCTTTGATGTAAACAAAAGTTTTTTGGGACTGGCCTCCATCGACAAGCTTGAGTGGCTCACCACGTAAGAGATTCTGGGGAGACGAAAAACCAAATGCTCTTTAAAGAGAGAACTCATAACCAAAACACATATGAAGGCCGAAGCTCTAAAAGAAAGGACCTTACATTACTAAAGCATGCCAAAACACGTGGTACACCCTCACTTGGTCGGAGAACTCTTACGATGACAGTGTTTGGACACAACGTAGGAGGACAATTTCTGCTATAAAAGTAGGTGTTCTCGATGGAATGGGAGTTGGAGGTGTCACATATACCAAACTAGGCAAGATTAGAGGATAGGTGTTAGGGCGATCGAGGTAAACAAGGGACGAAGGAGAAGGGTGGTGAGTGGGATACGTTGGGAATTTTGGGTGAGGGCATTTTTGGTAAACAAAAATTTGTGCCATGATACAAGTAGGCACTGTTACATAAGTGAATTTTCATTATCAAGGTGAGATGCAACATATCACTGGCATGAATAATTCTCCACATTATGTAACATGTGTATCGGCTCATACCACAATCCATTTCTCATTGAATATATGATGTAGTGATGTACCAATGTCATAAAGTCGCACACACACAGAGTAGTGTGATTTACTAGTTTGAGATGTCCTCACATGAAAAGAACCAAGAATTCCATACACGCATCATCTTTTGGACATTGAGGAGGCTCACAGTGTTGGACCTTATATGGAGTTCGACCTTGACTGTATAAAGCGAAGTGGTTTGGGCTTCGTTTAATTTTTAGGTGTAAGGGCTTGAGCCTGGATCAAAGTTATGTTGGAATTTTGGGCTTGATTTCTCAGGTTGGTGCCATAGGGGAGTCCATAGTCCATTCATTATTAAGAAAAGAAAAACATCAAAATGGATACGTAACCTGTTTGCAGTTTCAAAATTTTAATATCCCAAAGGAAATTGTGGGAATAATTAGATTAGTTCAGTAGCACTGTAGCAGTAGGCCATTCCCCTAACTACCAAATGGCAGTGACACCTCTTGTATCCTACTCATCCAGCCCTCGTATTACTGTTGTCTACAATTCTAACTGAATACCGCGAATCTCGTCAACTAGGTGTTATTATTATTATTTTTCGCCCATTTCAATTGTTTTATAAGCAAGGGATGTGATTTCTCGAAAAATGTTGAAATTTCATGAAATATTTTTTTTTTCTTTTTGAGTTACCCAATTTTTTTCGAAATCCGAAATATTCATTTATTTCGTTTGGCCAATCTCAATTTCTCTACATTTTAATTAGTTTTAACCATATTTTAGTATTAAAATTTTGTTATATAAGTAATTCTTATGCAATATATTATTTGTATGACATTATGAGTCCTGTGGTACTCTTTATGTTTAAATATTTATTATTTGTATGAAATTAGAATTTAAAATGCTTAAATTATATGGATAACTTCAAAATTACAATAATTTTTTTTACCTTTTATCTATATGCAACGAAATTTTTCTTAAAATTAACTTACCGAAATTAACTAAAAACGAAATCACATTCCATCATTGATTAATCACATAAATGTACAAGTTCAAAGTAGGGGTGGGCATTTCGGACCGAAAACCCAGACCGAACCGACAACCGGACCGATCGGGTCGGTTCGGATCGGTTTTTTATTAATTATAAATTTTTTGGTTTCGAAACCCGGCCCGGCCTGAAGTTTCTGGTCCTGGCCTCAGTTTCCCTTTCTGAAACCCGTCAGGTAACCAGCCCGGCCCAGGTTAAATAGTTAAAAGTAAAAAGCCCTAAATAGCATTTAGTTACAATTACTGAACTTTATAAAATTCTGAACTTTGGGCTTAAATTTGAGCTGAAATTATCTTTTCAAATTATGAACTTTATCTTTTCAAATTCTTTAGGATGGAATTATCTTTTCAAATTCTGAACTTTGGGCTGAAATTTGAGCTTTATAAAATTCAATTTGGGCTGAACTTTGGGCTAAAATTTGGACTTTAAAAAATTCAATTTGAATGTTGCTCTTAGGACCGAGATCGGCCCGAAATTTGGTTAACCAGGACCTCGGTTAACCGGTCAACTCGGTCCAGTTTCGGGTCTCATAAACACGGGCTTAAATTTCTCGGGCCGGTTTTCGATTTTTACATTTTGGGCCGGTTACCCGGACTTGCCCAGCCCTAGTTCAAAGTATGAAGTTACAAAGTTACTAAATGTAGGAAAATATTAAGTAGATAATATATAAATTAATAATCGTTTTACTTGGGGGTGTAGCTCATATGGTAGAGCGCTCGCTTCGCATGTGAGAGGCACAGGGTTTGATTCCCTGCACCTCCATAATTTTTTATCCTTTTTATAATTTTGAGAACATCCATCACAAGTACATTTTGAGAGGCATGGCGTCTCATCTATTGTAAAACCAAAAAAGAATATAGCTGTCACGACCTAATCCACATAATACTTATATTGTCCGCTTTGGGCCCAAGGCCTGCACTACTTTGAAACGCGTAATACTTTGTAGATTCAACTTTGTACATATAAAAAGGCATCTTCTTCCCTCACCTAGGCGATGTGAGACTATAATCTTCCCTTGATTGTGAGCCATAGAAGGCGTAGATACAGATAGGGCTATTTCTCGAGTTTCTTCCCTTGATTTAGTGAAGGAGATGGCTCTGTCTCTAGTGAATTCCCGTAGTGCGATCTACCCAGATGTGAGTGACCTACCTTAGTTGAGAGAGAGACCCCGCTATTGATTATGAAAAAAAAGGAACTCCAAGAGAAGAGCAAAAGGTAAAGTAATGACTATAGTCCTCATAGCAAGAACGGAATTCGACATACCTTGCTTGAACTTTCATTCACTATCAGGCTAGAAAAGTCCTGTAGCATAAAGAAATGAAGAAGGACAAGGACTTATTTTCCTTTGCTTTGGACACAAGGACTAGAAAGAAAGCAAGGTATGTTCAACCTCTCTTGGGATCCACGAGCCTATTGGGCTTCGCCATCACGAATCTCTTCCGCACCCTCCCCCTCAGATCCGCCCACACAAGGGTATCGCAGTCTACCCCCCTAAGGGAATCCAATGTCCTCATTGGCACATTTCCGGCTAAGTCTGGCTCTGATACCATTCTGTCACAACCCGATCCACAGAGTACTATATTGCCGCTTTGGGCCCAAGGCCCGCACGACTTTAAAACGCGTAGTATTTTGTAGATCCAACCTCGTACATATATAACACATCCCATTCCCTCACCTAGAAGATGTGAGACTATAATCTCCCCTTGGTAGCTCGTTCAACCCCTCTTGAGATCCACGGGCCTATTGGGCTTCTCCATCAAAGACCTTTCCCGCACCTTCCTCCTCATATCTGCCCACACAAGGGTATCACAATAGATTTGGGGAGGAGAAATCGGCAAATCACGCGAAATCGTACAGGATAAGAAGAGGAAACAAAGGGAGAAGACGCACCCTGTAAGAAAAAAAGGAAGAAGAGAAGGGGTTCTCTTAATAGGTGGGTGGCTATTTTCCCCCACTGGATTTTCTGAGTACACCCCACCCTCCAAATATTTTTTTTAAACGCAATTTAAATCTAACTAACCTATTCCATCGAAATAAATTTCAAAATCCAAAGTTAGGCAAATCAAACAACGAAAAACAAATCAAACAATCGGAAAAAAAACTATGGATATTACAATAGTCGACCGCAGAGGCCCAGACAAAGCCCAGTATAAGTAGGTATAAACAAAGCCCGAATCCAGGTCCGAACGAATCAAATGCCAAACAAATCAAAGCCCAAATCCAGGCTCGACATGAGTTCTCTCATAAAAAAGAGGAATGTTGCACCAAAAAGAGTCGTGGAAGGAGTTATGCCTCCATAGATGCATCTCCATCAAGAAGGAGACTGTTACGAGAAACGTCTTCTTCCGTTACGCCTCACATGCTTAAGTCACGCAGAAAATTAACCGCGATATGCAACTTTAACTGAGTTTTTTTTTTCCAGATTTACTTCATTTTTCAAACAGAGTTGTTGATTTAAGCACCAGAGTGCCTTCGACCACTAAAAAGGTGGTCCTTGGCAGTCTAACATTTGTTTTGCAGGTCAAAATCATAGGAGGACAAGATTTTGATGCATTAGTTTGGCGCTATCCGTGGGGAACGACGAGTTTCCTTTCTAAAAAATAATATTCACTGTGACAAAGCTCACCACAATCTGATAAAAGATCAACAAGCCGACAGAATGAATGACACACTCTACAGATCCTCAACCCAACGATGATCGCAACAACTCTCTTACTAGAAACGATGCATCACAAACAACTCACGAACAAGAAGTAGCCCGAATCATCGGACCGATGGCACCCAAGAATCCGGATCCACAACATGCAATAGCCCAAACAACCCAGACATCTGGCGATGCTACCACGGATCATCGGGTAGACTAGCTCATGGCTCAGATGAACTACATGACAAATATGCTGGAAAAAATCACCTAGGAGCGCATCCAACAAGCTGACCATGTTCAGGCACTGCCTCAACAGAACTCCACCAACCAAACTCAAGGAAGTGATGATATCCCATTATAACCCCAACAGGAAAACTTCGAAAGCAACGAGCTCCCTAAAGGCAAGACTCCACAGTGTGACGGAACGTTTGCTGAAATCTTGTTCAGAATAGGAGTCACAGATCTCAACGTACTATACGAATTAGCCAAACCGTCATTTTTTGTCGTTCTCATGAAAATAGTCATGCCGAAAAAGTTTACTCCGCCAAAGTTCGAAGTATATGATGGTACTACTGACCCAATTTATCACCTGAGACACTTTCACCAGATGATGGCCCTAAAGGAAACCACCTAGTCGATCTTATGCAGAACATTTTTGACCAGCCTCACATCCACAACGATGAATTGGTTCAATAGCCTATCACCGAGGTCGATGGACTCTTTCCAAGCGTTAGCCACCACTTTTATCACCAAATTCATCGGAAACCAGCGGATGAGAAAATGACCACACTACCTCCTGCATGTCAAACAAAGCCCGAAGAGACAATATGGGAATATGTCACTCATTTTACCAATGAATTGACAACGATCGATGGATGTAGCGATGACACAGCCGCTGCAACTTTTATTGCTGGACTAAATAGAGGCCCCTTCTTCGTCGCCCTTAACCTGGGGCCTCCAAAAGGCATGACGGTCTTGCTGAAAACAACCCAAAAACACATATCTCTTGAAGAAATAAGAGCTGCCAGGAGAAAAAATGAACATGAAAGGGAAATCCATTCAAGGAAACGGGAAAGGAAAGAAGGTGAGACTACGGACCACGGGAAGATAACAGTCAATCAAAGAAACACCCAAACGACGAAAGAACCGAGTCCAACCAACGGGAATTCAGGAAGTCACAATCGGCACAACCCAATCATGAGTCGATAACCAACATAATGAAAAAGGACTGCAAACCATACACGACCCAAAAGACAAGTCGGACCAACATTCTAAAGTATATGGCGAACTAAGAGAACGTCAACTGGCCACCCAGGATGAGAGGAGACCCAGAAGAAAGAGACAAAAGTAGGTATTGTTCTTTCCACAAGGATCACGGGCATGAATATGATACTGAATACCGCTACAAGCTGAAAGAGGAAATCAAGTATTGGATCCAAAGAGGACGACTCGATGAATTCATTGGAATGCTAGACAAATAGCTCAAAGGAAAAGAAAAGGCAGATACCAGCGCCACATGATCAAAATAACAATTTAGGGAATTGACATATGTTTTACACCACATCTACCCCAGCAAAGATACACCTTCTACTCAAGAAGACCTATATCAAAGCAGAAAGCGTAACGCCTCGAAGACGGTTACAACGATCGACTCAAGGAATCTATCGACGAATGTAAATTCATCCCGAATTACCAAATAAAGAATTAACAATAATGAACTTTGTCAAGCCTCAGCAAGTGACGCCAAGTGAGTAGCAGTACAGGTCAAATAAAGGAGATAATGAATTAAACGAGAAAGAGCAGCAAAGGCCCAAACCCCCAACACGAGGATAGACATCAACCATATAATGATTAAGAAGAAATTGCTTCACAATGTAGCTTAATTGCTCCAGAAAATTGACCGTTAGGAGTGGTAAACATCCAAAAGGGAAAATTAATAAAATTACAAATTCGGAATCATCATCCCATGAAGGATAAAAGATTCAAAACGAAGCCATGCAAAACAATCATCATATAAAGCTAAAAGGAATCAGGATGCAAATAGGATACATGTACTAAACTTCTGGTCTGATCAACCAACGAAGTAAAAGTTGGACGAACGAGTCAACTAAGTAAAAACGACTTCGGATCGACTAGATAGTTGATTACGCCCAAACAATACACGCGGTCAATTGCAGTAAAGAATGGGGTGTCGATCCCACGAGGAAAAACGATCTACAAAATAAGGTTAAGGAAGACAAACTATGCGAAACTAAAATAAATTCTAACAAATTTAAAATACGAAATTGAATTTAATTTAAAGAAAACTAAGTTTGAGAAAAGCACAAGGTTCCAAGGATCCCTCCTAGACTTCACACGCCAATTAATATTGATTCGCTATGATGACTCAACTACGTGTTTCACATCCCAAACGACGTAATCGGAAAAATAATCTTTTAATCATTAGAAAACCCTAATGTAAATGAAGTTCAGATTTCACTTTTTCTAAGAAAACACAAAGGTTTGTCATATGTGATATCTTAAACTTACGATATATCCGGAGACGATACCGTAATAAATGACGATCACATATAACCAACCTACCGGAATCAATTAATTCTTAAACATTCCACACATAAGAAAAGCGTGACTAAGCTTATATGGAGAAGTAAAAATAATCACCGGAGTACTAAAAATCTACGAAGAAATCTATGGAATCTCTGTCACTAAAATAACATACATTTCTATATTAAATAAAAGTGAGAATCATCAAACATCATTATTCATCGTGAACACTTAAAGCGAATCAATTACTAATTTAGTGCGTTACATCTAGGAGTTCACCTCTTCACCTTGCGTGGGGTTTAGTGACTCATGGTGGTGGTAGTCACAGCATCAATGGAGGAGTCCATCACTTCCTGTCCGCGCACGAATCCCGAGGAAAAGAGCTCAGATTGTCTGTGGTGGCTCTTAGTAAATTCCGGGGTGCAAATTAGCTCCAACCGTTTTTCAAATTGAAAAACGGTTTTTTCCCGCGCGAAAAGTCGCTCTGCAACTTCTTCGTCTTCTCCAGCGAGACGTGCCTGATCCGCCGCTCGTCGCGAGCTCCTCGCGGCCTTCCTCGCCTCCTGAACGGTTCCTGTACCTGCAAGAAGAGAGAGAGAGGTTGAGGAAACAAGGTTCACAACCAAAACGGCGAAGGAGGACAAGAACAGGGACTCCCTGTTGCGGCTGATGTCTCGCGGGGTGGTAGCGACTCTGTCGCGGAAGTGGTGGCTCCAAAGGAGGGTGGTGACGAGGTCTCGGTGGTGGTGGAGTGAGATGGAAGAGGAAGGAGGGCGGCTGCGAGGGAGAGAAACAGGGAGGAGTTCCCTGTTTCGCGGCTTCACTGTACGCGCGGTGGTGGCAATGAACTCGGGTGATGGTTGCGGCGAGACAGAGGGAAGAGGAGGGATGCTGGACGGTGGCGAGACAGAGAGAGAGAGAGGTGGAACGATGTTGTGCGAGGTGGTGGAACAGGGAGCGAAACAGGGAGGTGCCCTGTCTCGCACGGTGTTGTGCGAGGTGGTGGTCAGTGACGGGTGCGAGGTGGTGGTCGGTTAGTGGCGAGAGAGCTCGGTCTCTGCCCAGTGGAGGTTAGTGATGGTGGCTGGAAAAGAGAGGGAGAAGAGAAAACGTGGAATAGAGAGGATCCTCCCAAGAGAAGGCAAGAGAGAAACCTAAATAGGGTTTCCCTATTTCCTTGTTAGGCTGGGCTTAGGTTTCTAGTTTTCTGGGCTTGGGCTTAGATGTGTGAACCACTCTTTTGTACCACCACTAGAATCAATAAATCGACAATTCTATCAAATTGTCGCCTTAAATGCGATTTTATCGTTCACGCGCGCCGATTCCTACAAAAACATAAAAAATGAAATAATTAGAATAAAATATATTAATTGAAACACTAACATATATAAATTAAGGGATATATCTCGTAATAATTACGTGTATATCAATAGTCGAACCAACGAAGTCAAAGTGGACGAACGAGTCAACTTAACACAAAAATTTTGAGTCGACTGAGACATCGAGTTAACGAAGGAAAAGTTGGACGAACGAGTCAGTTAAGTAAAAATGACTTGGGATCAACTAGAGTGTCGAACCAACAAAGTCAAAGTGGACAAATGAGTCAACTTAACACAAAAACTTCGAGTCGACTGAGACGTCGAGTTAACGAAGTAAAAGTTGGACGAACGAGTCAACTACATAAAAACGACTTTGGGTCAACTAGAGCGTCGAACCAACAAAGTCAAAGTGGACGAACGAACACAAAAACTTCTAGTCGACTGAGACGACGAGTTAACGAAGTAAAAATTGGACGGACGAGTCAACTAAGTAAAAATGACTTCGAGTCAACTAGAGCATCGAACCAATGAAGTAAAAGTGGACGAACGAGTCAACCTAACACAAAAACTTCGAGTCAACTGAGACGTCAAGTTGGATGAACGAGTCATCTAAGTAAAAATGACTTCGAGTCGACCAACAAAATAAAAGTGGATGAATGAGTCAACTTAACACAAAAACTTTGAGTCGACTGAGACGTCGAGTTAATGAAGTAAAAATTGGACGAACGAGTAAACTTTTTAAAAATGACTTCGGGTCGACTAGAACATCGAACCAACGAAGTAAAAGTGGACGAACGTGTCAACTTAACACAAAAACTTCGAGTCAACTGAGGCGTCGAGTTAACGAAGTAAAAGTTGGACGAACGAGTCAACTAAATGAAAACATCTTCAGGTCGACTAGAGCGTCGAACCAACGAAGTAAAAGTGAACGAACGAGTCAACTTAACACAAAAACTCCGAGTCGACCGAGACGTCGAGTTAACGAAGTAAAAGTTGGACGAATGAGTCAACTAAGTAAAAACAACTTTGGGTTGACTAGAGCGTCGAACCAACGAAGTAAAAGTTGAACAAAGGAGTCAACTAAGTAAAATCACTTCGGGTCGACTAGAAACATCAAACCAACGATGCAAACCTCAAAGGAAACGACTTCGAGACAACCGAATCGACGAACCAACTCGAAAGAGGCAAATATCGTTTTGATCAAACCAACAAAGCAAATGACGGAGGAACAAATTTGCGCAACTCAAGAGAGCCTCGGATTAACTAACACACCAGATCGACAAAGTAGAAGACAAGCAGACAAAACAACTTTCTCACAAAAGCTCTGAGACAACCAACACGGGGTTGAGATGGATGTACCAAAGCATAGAAAAATTCAAATCAGCAAAAGATAGACAAAATAAAATATAACTATAAAAATCAAAGCTGGAGTACAAATCATTTAGACAACAGACGACCTATAAAACGACACATGCACCACGAACGAAGTCAACAAGATAAACCACGACTACGGAGAAAACTCATGTTCTTTAATCAAAAACTATTATATTACATTTAAAGAAAATAAAAGGGTAGAAGATCAAGGGGAAAGATCTATAACATCCTCAGCGACACCATCTGACAGACGAGGCACATCCGGATCACTGGCAGGAGCTCTCTATTCGAAAGGGGGAGACAATGACTCCTCAACTATTGGATCGACCGGAAGGTCTTCGACACCATCTTCATCCTTAAAGGTCTAATAAACCAAGTGACGATACTGAGACAAATCAACACCAAGACCCTCGATATAGTCGAGAAGTTCAGTCTGTCCATCAACAATTCGCTGCCAATCCGCTACTTCCATAACACGAAGCCAGTCCTTAACTAAAGAAAGCTCATTCCTAGCTGCTATAAGTTGGCCCTCAACAGTAGTAAGCATCACGGAAGTATTAGCCTTGACCTCGTCAAGTGAAGTCGTTAATTGCTCCACCCTTTTTTCAGCAATGTCGTGGTTGTTAGAGTGTTCTATCACGGCACGCGCAACCTCATCATGGAGTGCCTTCTCGGCGGACAACTCTTTTTCTACATCATGCAAGCGTGTATGAACACCGTCTAATTCGGCTCTTAAATATTCAAGCTTGGTCACAGATCGATCCTATGCACCCTCCGCCTTGACCAACGAGGCTTGAGCAACCTTGACCGCTTTGATCCGCTCCGTGCGTCACACTTTTAACGTCTCATATTGATAACGTGGGAAAACACCAATAGAAACACAACGAGCTTCTTTTCTAGAGAAACCACAAGATTACGACTAGCTCGATGACCAGAACCCATCACCCTTGTGTAGGACAGATGAGTCATCTCGTCTATTATAAGCCTAAGATCATCATCAAGATGAAAACTCGAATCCAGCACAGGCATCGAAAGCCCCTCCACCGACCGTCTATGCCATTCATTAATTAACTTACGAGCACCATCCTGCACGTCAAGTTAGGAAAACCAACAAAACTTTCTATCCGATTTGACCCGAATCTCTTTGGGGATAGGTTCCTTCCAACTGATCTTTGAATGAAGAACGCGGGGATCCGGAAGCACAGAAGAACCACCACCCACTGTTGGGAAGGAAGAAAAAACATCAAAAGAGCCATCCTCACCCTCTCATTGCGCAGTAACCATAGCAGAAGCAAAGCAAGTGGCAATCCCAACGAGATCAAAGGAGCCTAAGTGGGCTGAAGAAGGCAGGCCCTCCACCCCATCGTCAACAAGAGAAGAGAGAAAACGAAGAGACTGCATCTCAAGAACTCGATCACGACTGCTAAGCTCCTTAGACTGAACAATAGCCAGTTGGAACATCTTGTCGTCAATGGCCCTAGGATCATCATTAGAACACTTAGCAACGTCAGGGCCACCATAAGCACAAAGAAGTCTCTTTTCACCATCGTCCAATGGACGAATGGTTAATGTTTCGCTCCTCTCCAATGCCAACTTCATCTCTTTCGCCTCTTGCAGAGAGCAACGATCCTCCCTTGAAGGCTCTCTATCAACAAAATTCGAGTAAAGAAAAGCATGATGAACAAAATCAATGAGTCGTTTCTCCTTCGGAACACAATCAAAATTCAGAAACAACTGCTTCGTAAGGCTAACAAGCCTCAAAACTATTCTTTTCCTAGAAGTTGGACCAGTAGCAATGCTAACAAGAGCATCGAGATCCGTAATATCCAAGCTCATTTTCCCATCAACGATAACGTTACCACCATTAACAAGAACAACACGTGCAACAATCTCCGCGGCTTGCCTCTTAGTTAGCAGAGCCCGCTCAGCTTCATTCATGTTGTACAAATTGTTGCGCTTCACCATGTCATCAATAAGATAGGTGTCCAAACGAACTACAGGAAGCTTAAAAATGCTTACTGATAATTTGTTCTTCAACGGTCAATTGCAGATTCTTCCCTTGTTAGGAACCCGGAGAGACTTCACTATCTGCCGACCCCGTAAATTGAAGTAGCCAAAGTGGACAAAAGCATAAAACCAATCCTGCGACCAACCCCTCATGTCATCGTTAAGGTTGCCAAAACACGCGGGAAAATGAAGGAAACAAGTGTTATTGGACGACAATAGAATGACCACCGAGTGCAAAATTCTACCAGTCAAAGGAATACCAGAAAGGATGGGCCTTGCATATGTGGAAACCATAACCCTCCAACTGTTCGAGCCCATGTGAGCAAGTGGAATACCCAGAAGATCTAGATAAGACCAGAACAGCTCTAGAACTAGAAATCGAATATCGGTGTTAAACATACGTGGGTAAAATGAAATATATCCCTTCCTCGGACGATAAAAAGTAGTAAGCTCAAGGTCAGAAAACAAAGAGTAGTTGGAACGAACGCTATCCAAGGTCACCTGAGAAGTGTTCTTGGGGAAAAAATGAGTTTCGCAGGTAGTAAGCTGCTCACCGTCCAGTAAGTCACTATTAGACATCGCGAATAGGCAAGAAATGATGGAAAAATGCAATAAAAAGAAGAAACAACCCTATTATCAAAGATGACGTAAAGAAGGAAAAACAAAGCCGTCATGACATCCTTTATACAACCGAGCAACGAAGAGATTGCTCATAGAGCGACATACAGGATATAATGGCATGCGCGAAAACAAACAGATAATGAGGTAATCGAGACGATCGACCAATCGACCGAAAGTTGTTAACAAAGAAATCCTAACTCTTGGTGAATAAAAAAAAAAAAACAAAGAAAGAGGTTTTGAGTTCTTTTCAATTTTAGAGAATAATTTTGTTGCTTTAATTTTGAGAAAACACATACTAACACGTGTCACATAGTTATATTAGTGGAAAAAATGGTATTTGATATTATCCTTATGTTAGATGTATTTCGTGAGATTTTTCAACTCGACTTTTCGCGCACTATAAGCCAAATTAACATGATTTGAAGTTGATTAGTGAGATATTGAACTAGAAAAACCTTAGAATAATAGTGGAGACTTTAACCTGTGTGGGTTTTGAGCCATTCTTTATTTCTTGAGGGTTATTAATTACACTCTGACTTTTCTTGAGTCCGCATTATTTCGTTGATGATCTCATTATTCTTGATTTTCTTATTGATTGCTTTAAGAATGACATAGAAATTGAATCTTTACACTAGAACTTCTTGCTTTATTTAGTTGAGATGTCCTAGTAATAACTAGAACTTATAAAGTGATATAGGCATTTCTTTCTTTAAACCATTTTTAGCCTTTTAGCCTACCCAATAATAAATATCCATTTGTAGCCCTTTGAGCCTTTAAATAGCCTTTTCTTTGTTATCCCCATTCCCAATACCTACTCCAATCAAGGAGTAATACCTTTATTATTTTATCATTACCCAATTTTCTGAGAATGTATACGGTGAGATATATTTATGGAATGGGCAAATAAAAAAATAGATATTTCATGCGCCCTCGAAGTAAAAGTGTTGGATTGTATCAATGGGGAAAAGCATGTTAAAAAAAAAAATTGCGATTGAAGAAGAAAATAATGAAGAAAAAGTTAATGGTGTACAACATTGATTTGTTCTTCAATGCCCTATGTGTTTATTCAAGGGTGTATCCATTCTCAGGAAATCTTTGTATCCTTTTTGTCCATTATTGTTTGTCATAATCCAAGCCCCAATACAATCTAGTAAAGACCTGATTGATCTTAAGTGAAAGTTAGCTTAATAGATGTGGAGATTGAATAGGCAAAAACTATGGTGTTTGATTCAACATTCTCAAAAGTAATCAATATTCCGGTCCATGAGATCATATTCATTTCACTCTTTGAAAATTCCGTTTTTCATGATAATTATATGTGAGACGTTTGCATTTTCCATAGTATATTCTTTTCCTCACATATAAACTGAGTGCCCAATCTCTGAGCGTTTCATTTCTGAGCGACATGAGAGAATTGTAGTCGAAACGTCTTTTCTAAAAGTTATCTTGTCACATCTTTACTATGAGATGAAGAGTTATGTTGATAAGGCTCCTCACACACACACTTCGAGTTGAGAATGATTATGAAATTCATTTAACCTTTAGATACTATTAAATTATTGTACTCTATTGATATACTTTTGTGACATTATTAGTTTGTTGTTTTTCTTGAATTGTAAGCAATCAGAAAAATACTTTAAGGGAAATAAAAGGGAATGTTCATATGTTTTGCATTATGTTTTTAGAAAATAGATTTTGTTTTATTGAGTCAGTAATGTTTGGGGGTAGCATTTCTGGAAACCCTCACGAGACTATAACTCGTCCTCTAGAGGTAATCTAGAGGTTTAAAGCCTTGTTGCACGTTAAGGTAAGTGCAACCGTGATTCCTACGAAAGTGAGTTAGGATTTTATTCTTTATTTTGTTTTGCTCGAGGACTAGCAAAATATAGGTTTGGGGGTATTTGATATACACGTAATTATTACAAAATATATCCCTTAATTTATATATGTTAGTACTTCAATTAATATATTTTATTCTAATTATTTCATTTTTATGTTTTTGTAGAAATCTGCGCGTGAACGATAAAATCGCATTAAGGCGACAATTTGAGGAAATGATTAATTTGTTGATTCTAGCGGTGGTGTAAAATAGCGGTTCACATATCTAAACCTAACCCAAATAAGCCTAGTTCCACTTACTTTAATCAAGCCCAAGCCCAGAAAGCTATAAACCTAAGCCAAGCCTAACAAGGAAATAGGGGAACCCTATTTAGATTTCTCTCTTCCCTTCTCTTTGGGGAGGCTGCTCTTCCACGTTTTCTGCTCCTCCTCTCTTTTCCAGCCGCCATCACCACCTCCACCTGGGCAGATACATAGAGCCCTGTGTCTCTCGCCACTAACCAACCACCATCAGCACCATCTCGCCACCGCCAAACCACCGCCGTCCCTGTTTCCTCCACGCACCATGTTCCTGTCTTTCCTTCACCTCGCCACCGTCCAACATCCTCCATCACGAACAAAGCTCGCACGCCACCACCGCGATAGAGTCCTCCCTGTTTCGCCCCCTCGTTCTCTTTCTCCTTCAAGTTTGTATCTCTCTCACTCTTTCCATCTCTCTCTCTGTTCTTGCAGGTGCCGGAGACGATCGGAGGACGAAGGAATGCTCGCGAGGAGCGAAGCAGCGGCGGCGGAGTAGGAGGTGTCGCGCTGGAGACGAAGGCAGAGCCGCGCGACTATTAGGCAGGAGAAAAACTGATTTTTGAATCAGTTCGCTATTCGCACCTCAGCCCATTGCTGTGTACCACCACAGTGCAGCTACTGAGTTTTTTTGGGATTTGCGATTTCTCGGGATTCGTGCACGTACAAGAAGAGATGACTTCCTCCTCCAATGATGCTGTGACTACCACCACCATGAGTCACTAAACCCCACTCAAGGTCAAGAGGTGAACTCCTAGATGTAACTCACTAAATTAGTAATTGATTCGCTTTAAGTTTTCACGACGAATAATGATGTTTAATGATTCTCACTTTTATTTAATATAGAAATTTATGTTGTTTCAGTGACAAGGATTTCATAGATTTCTTCGTAGATTGTTATTATTCCGGTGGTTATCTTTTCTTCTCCATATAAGCTTAGTCACACTTTTCTTATGTGTGGAATGTTTAAGAATCAATTGATTCCGGTAGGTTAGTTATACGTGATCGTCATTTATTACGATATTGTCTCCGGATATATCGTAAGTTTAGGATATCACATATGACAGACCTTTGTGTTTTCTTAGAAGAAGTGAAATCTAAAATTCATTTACATTAGGGTATATTAATGCATAAAATATTATTTTTCCGATTACGTCGTTTGGGATGTGAAACACGTAGTTGAGTCATCATAGCGAATCAATACTAGTTGGTGCGTGAAGTCTAGGAGGGATTCTTGGAACCTTGTGATTTTTCCAAACTTAATTTTCATTAAATTAAATTCAATTTTGTATTTTAAATTTGTTAGAATTTCTTAACTTTAGTTTCGCATAGTTTGTCTTCCTTAACCTTGTTTTGTAGATCGTTTTTCCTCGTGGGATCGACACCCCATTCTTTACTGCAATTGACCGCGTGTACTGTTTGGGCGTAAGAATCATTTAATTTTGGAACTATTTTGTCTAATGTGCTAATAATCATTGGAAGATGCATTTCATGTTTTTGTTTTGGCCCTGCTAAATAATGTTGTCGTATCCACTGAAGGACACCATTACCTACCTTTTTTTTTATCTGCTGAAGGACACGATCACCCATCTTTTTTTTTTGGATCTGTTGGAGTACACCACTACTATATAAACAAACTCTTTTCTCCCTTTCTTTTCCATCAATCACCATTGCCACTTCTCCCCCTATTCCTTTCTTCTTCTTCAATCACCACGACCACCACGCCACCACCACCTCTCCTCTTATTTTACCTCCCTTATTATTATTATTATTATTATTATTATTATTATTATTATTATTATTATTATTATTATTATTATTATTATTATTATTATTATTATTATTCAATCACCACCACCACCACCTCTCATCCTCTTCCACATCCTCCCCTCTTCTGATTATTCTTCTCTTCACCACTGCGACTACCATCGCCACCTCTCATCCCACCTCTTCACCCACTTCTTCTCTATTTTTTTCCTCTTCAGGTGGAGGTGTCCTTCAATAGGTGGTGATGTCCTTTAGAAAGTAAGGGGTGGGTGGTGTCCTTCAACAAAAATAGTGGTATTATTTAACAAGGGTATTTTGTTTTTCTCATCTGCATATGCTCAAATTATATGGTTTTCTTCTCACTGCCCTTAGATGCTCATCACACCTTTCGTTGAGTATTTCAACAAATGTTATATCAAGGCACATCTATCAATGAAAATAAAGGCACTTGGCTCATATATATTTTTGTACTTTTGCATGCAATTTGGGAGTCTAGAAATGTCTGCTCAAGATAAAATCATTTTATTACAAACCCTGTTTTTTTTCTCCTCAGATTAGATTAAAGTCTATTTGCAGTGGTTATAATAGCAAACATAATCCTCTAAAGCCCATCATGGAAATTTTTTTGATGATACATCAAATAATTCCCTAATCACGGTTGTACACGTGGCAAAGACCATCCATCACGAGGAACAAACACTTCAATCTCAACACTGATAACATGCCCAGTCCCAAAAGCTCAAAAAGGCAGACCCGATCATTAAAGACCATAAAGGTATTTAATAATAGACCATAATCAAAGGCCCAAGTCTAGGCCCAATGGATCTCTTCCCTTGGATAAGAGAGACGCTACGAAGGAGACAAATCATGGCGGGAATCACTCCCCAAAGGACGTATCTCAATGAATGATGAGACCGTTGTGAGAAACGTCTCTTCTCATCATGCCCTACATGCTTAAGTCACACATAAAGTTAATTAAGTACATTACATAAGGTATATGGAAGATTTCACGAAAGGTTTGCAAACACAACTAATTTATATTCTGTCCAAATTCATTCGCTCCCACAGATTAATTGACTTAAGCATTAAAGTGCCTTCGACCACCAAACAGGTGGGTTTTGACAGTATAACCCTGTTTTGCAGGTCAGATCTCTAGGAGGAAGATTTGGACGCATTACTTTTGACAAGTTTTGATGATACACCAAAACGGTCACATCCTTGAGCCATACATGTGTCATGGTGATCTCGAGGAATTACAGGCCCCAGCGTCAGCTCAACACTGATCCGGCCTAAGCAGTTCCAAGCCCACACAATGCAGTTATGCTAGGCCCATATGTCTCACAACTATCCTCGATACCTGTAAGCCCTACTAAGGCAAGTATCTCGAGGATCAGCTTCGGACATACAACTACAACAACTCTTTGCTTCCAATTTGGAAGCAAATACCAGAGTACATTTCACACAGGGAAACTTCCTCTTACAGAATATCCTCAGATAGGGAACTATCTCCCGTGTATCTAGGAGCACAGGGCTAAAAGAAAACTTCCCTAACACAGCACGACTCCTAATTAGAGAAGGATCTCCATGAAGACTTCCTTTCTAAATTACACCATAGATGGCTTGGTCGAACATGACTCCTATACTATAAATAAGACATGAGGTTTGTAAGCTAAGGTATGCTACAAATTTCCTGTTTACAGCATTACGCCTTCCTCATATCCCTGTCTGACTTTAGCATCGGAGTGTCATCGGCCACCACAACGGTGGTTTGTGGCTCACGTATGTTACTTGTGCAGGTCAGTAGGACTAGGTCAAAGCAGGGAGTGAAAAATGACTGCATCAGTTTGGCGTCATCCGTGGGGACGACAAAGTTCCTAACTTTTCACTAGCATCGTCTTCCGTCAAAACACAGAGAGATGGTGACTAGATCACTTAATAAGGGAAAGCGATGGGTAGCATCGAGTGCTCAGCCTGACGTTGCTTCACTATTTTTTATTAGCTAGGGTATTCCCCGTGCCGTTGGCACGATAAAAGTTTAAAACTTGTCAAAACGTGATCATCCTTAAGTTTTCACCACCATCAACAATTGAAGAAAAATAAATAAATATCAAAATGTTGGGTATGAGAATCGAACTCATACACTCTTGGTGCTTTAAGTTCTATGTGATCTATTAGATTCTTATATTTGGATAAATCTCAGCAATCTTTTATCTCCAACCCCAAACACCATCCTGCTCTGTAATATAAATTAGGGTATTCCCGTGCCGTTGGCATGATAAAAGTTTAAAATGATAAATAGAGTTTATTCTACTTTAAATATCAAGATAAATAAATATCAAAATGTTGGGTATGAGAATCAAACCCATGCACTCTTGTTGTTTTAAGTTCTCTGTGATCCGTTAGATTCTTATACTCGGGGGTAAATCTCAGCCGTCTTTTATCTCCAACCTCAAACACCATCTTGATTTGTAATATAGACTAGGGTATTCCCCGTGTCATTGGTACGATAAAAATTTAACATGATAAATAAAGTTTATTTTTCTTTATTTTTCTAGCATTGACACCCCATTATATATTGCCAAAACTTGATTAAGCCAATATATTATTGATCGCCCTTAAGTTTTCATCCTTCATACTTACATGCTTAATCACCACCATCAACAATTGAAAAAATATATATAAAAATGTTGGGTATGAGAATTGAACCCGATGATACATAAAAATAATCACACCTCTGAGCCATACACCTGTCATGTTGATTTCGACGAATTACGGGCCCCAGCATCAGCCCAACACTGATCCAGCCCAAACGACTCTAAGCCCACCAAATTCAGTCCGCCAGACGAATCTGAACTCTTACAACATGTTAGGCCCACAAATCTCACAACTTTCCTCAATACCCGTAAGTCATACTAACGCAAGTATCTCGAGAACCAGTTGCAGACGGGCAACTACAACAACTATCTGCTTCCAACTAGGAAGCAAATACCAGATTACATTCCATGCAGGGAAACTTCCTCCTATGGATTGCTCTTGGATTGGGAACTATCTTCCGCGTATCTAGGAACACAAGACTAACATGAAACTTCCCTCTTACAGCATGACTCCAAATTAAAGAAGGATCTTCACAAAGATCTCCTTCCTAAACTACGCTTTCGATGGCCTGATAGAACCAGGACTCCTTGTACTATAAATAAGGCATGAGGTTGGTAAACTAAGGTACGCTACAAATTCCCTGTTTACAACATTACACCTTCCTCAGAGCCCTATCAGACTTTAGCATCGGAGTGTCATTGATCACCACAATGGTGGTCTGTGGCTCACGTGCGTTACTTGTGCAGGTCAGCCAAAGCTTATGACGACGACTTTCAATATCTCCCGACACCTAGCTCGCTCAATGCGAATCTCAATGGTCTAGAAAATGGGAGTCTAGTCAGCGCTATCACGCCTGGTGACGACGACTTTCCAGGGATTTTGCTCCCCTTCGCGATCAATGATCACCGATCCCAATCAGGTAAGCCTAGTTGGTGACGACTGGCAATGAAAGCTTTTGATCAAAGCCCAGACCTATAGCCCCAACTGCGCGAGTGTAGATGGTTTGGACGGTGGGAGCCTAGTCAGTCCCGAACTGATTTTGACGGCTCGCCACGAGACCACCACTTTTCAGCGTGGCCGCCAAATCACCAACCCTGGACTTGTAGCCCCCATTGCGCGAGTGTAGATAGTCTAGAAGGTGGGAGCCTAGTCAGCCGCAAACCGATTTTGACGGCTTGCGACCACTGCTTTTCAGTGTGGCCACCAAAAACTCCCAGACCTGTAACCCCCACGGCGCGGATGTAGATAGTTTAGAAAATGGGAGCCTAGTTAGTCCCAAACTGATTCTGATGGCTCGCCATGGGACCACCGCTTTTCAGCGTGACCGCCAAATTACCAACCTTGGACTTTTAGCCCCCACTGCGCGGGTGTAAATAGTTTAGAATATGGAGCCTAGTCAGTCTCGAACTGATTCCGACGGCTCGCCATTGGACCACTGCTTTTTCAGCGTTTTCGCTGAATCTCCAACCCTGAACTTGTAGCCCCCATTGCGCGGGTGTAGATAGTTTAGAAGATGGGAGCCTAGTTAGTCCCGAATTAATTCCGACGACTCACCATGGGACCACTGCTTTTCAGAAGTGTTCTAAAAATCGGCTTAGGCGGCGCTTAAGCACTAGGCGATAGAAAAACACCAAATTAATGGCTAGGTGGGTCTGGGCAGTCTAAGCGGGGTCTGGGCGACCTAGGCGAGTTTTTTTATTTTATTTTATTTTTTTATTAAGGCTTATTGTGTTCTTATTTTATTTTTCTTTCCTCTTTTTTAGAAATAAACAATTTAATTATTTTTTATTCAGTATATGTTGGGCTAAAAGCAGTGGATGGCAGTAGTAGAAAGGGAAATGCTATAAGACAATTGTTCGACCAGCCATGCTATACGGTTCAGAATGTTGGGCTACTACGGGACAACATACGTATAGGATGGCAGTAGCAGAAATGCGTATGTTAAGGTGGATGTGTGGTAAAACTCGTAAGGATAAAATTATAAATGAAAGAATTAGGAGATATTTAGGTGTAGCGCCCATAGAGGACAAAATTAGAGAAAGACGTTTAACTTGGTTTGGTCATGTGCGGAGGAGACCAAGCACGGCGCCAATTAGAAAATGTTTAGATTGGCAAGTTAATGGAGGGTGTAGACGGAGGGGACGACCGTTGAAAACTTGGATGAAGACGGTGAATGAAGATATCATTGAGCTTGGATTAGGCGAGGAAATGTGGGAAGATCGCATTGCTTGGAGAACCAAAATCCATGTAGCCGACCCCGAAAATCTCGGGAATGGGCTTTGATGATGATGATGATGATGAATGATGATATGTCTAAATGTAGCAAAGGATGATTACTTAATGAAATTCTCAAAGGATCTGCCGGTATCAATTTTAGTAATGTAGATTTTATTAAACATGACTGAGGTTATTCATGCAATTTGAAGAAAAATAAAATAGTAGGTTTGGATATTTGTCCACAAATTAAACTTTGTATAAAGTACCCATCATGACCAACTTCAGTCATTTGAGTTTTAATAAATTTTGTTCATGATTGTTAATTTTTCATGTTTTTAAATTTTGCATATGTATCTTGGCATTAAATTGGATGTAATTCATAAGGTATTTTGCTTAACTTTTGTAAATTATTAAAGTTATAATACAAAACCTAAGACTGCCTAGGTGTCGCCTAGGCCCCTGGGCGCTAGGCACCTGCTCGCCGCCCGCCCACTGCCTAGCGCTTTTTAGAACACTGCTTTTCAGCGTGGCCGCCGAATCACCAAACCTGGACTTGTAGCCCCCATTGCACGGGAATAGATAATCTAGAAGGTAGGAGCTTAGTCAACTGCAAAATGATTTCGACGTCTTGCCACAGGACTACTACTTTTTAGCGTGGCCGCCAAAAACTCTCAAATTTGTAGCTTGATGCGCACAGGTGTAGATGATTTGGAAGGTGGGAGCCTAGTCAGTCCCGAACTGATCTCGATAGCCTGTCACGGGACTATTTCTTTTCAATTTGGTCATCAAAACCTTTTTACTCAAACTTGTAGCCCCCACCGCGCGGGGTGGGACACTAGTTAGTCCTTAATTGATGTCGATGACTCGCCCGGGCTACTGCTCTTCAGCATAGTCACCAAACCTTAACTCCTCGAATTTGTAGCCCACATTGCATGGGCATAGATGGTTTGGACGGTGGAAGCCCCAAACAGCTCGTGACGTGACCACCACTCTCCTTCGAAACAACAACCACAAACATGAGTCTAGCTGAGTTAGTGTCTTCACGCTCAAACGGATTGACATTCTAATATTAGCAAAGGCCACTCACGTCGATACAAAGATCGTACAACCAGTGCCCAGATAAAAGCTATTTAGGATGCCAACCCGAGCTTACGACGCCTGACGCAACACGAACGCTTTAACACATACGCTCGACCATCGTACCTCGTCCATAGCAGCAGCTGCAGCCGACCGATCAGAAAAGAGAGGTAAACCTCAAGCAGCTTACCCTGGGGAGAAGACACAACTTGGGAAACTCAACCCTCAGCTAAACTGTCTGCAACATGCCCATTATCGGACATGACTACACAATGATGACCCTATGTAATTCGCAACGCAATATGGTCAAGCTCTCTTTCGCAAACAGACTGGTTGACATCCTATTGATTAAACCAACCTATGTCAAAGCAAGACGACACGGCGAAACAAAAAACATGCAATAGAGACAACAAGCACGAAATAGATTAACCTGTTTTCATTAATGGTCAAAACGAAAAAAGGTAAAAACACACAAAGTTTACTCCTTATCGGGAGAAGGTACAGAAATACAAGAGCTAAGCCTAGTGGAAAAATAAGTAGGAGTTGTGTCCACACGCGCCACGACCCCGACATCAGGGCCCAAACTGTCTTCCTCGTCCGATGACGCAAAAGTAAAGACAAGTCTACATACGACATCTTTTTATAACGGTCGAGATCCCACACCGGATGCTCCTCCTTCATTAGCACCAACAGCTCGAGCATGCCATGTACAACCCAGCAAAACTCGCATTTGCCTTGTTCCTGAAGAAGCTTTTCCTCTCGCACCTTTGCATCAACAAGTTCACGCTCCAATAGTTCCAACTTGCCAGTCAGCGCGTTGACCTAAGACTGCTCTGTGGCAAGACTGCTATTCACAATACTAAGCTCATGCCACTCCAATTCGAGCTGGCCTCGGCCTTCTTGCTTCTCGGGCATAGAACTATTTTGAAGCATTCTCTTCATTAAGAGATCGCAGTTCAGAACGTTCCTTAGCCACAACTTCCTGTGCAACCTCTATGTCTCGGCGGGTTCGGTCCAACTCCTATTTGAGCCTATCTCTCTCGAACACCGCCTCTAATAGATCATGCTCAAGGACCTCCAGACGATCTACTTGATGAGTCTCAGCAACCATAGTTGACTGATCCAGCCTCTTCTCCTCAGCCTGCTTTTGTAGCCGATCAATTTCATAAAGCGCATCAAAATACAATGCCTGCATGTGTGAGAAGACACGCTCCAAGGTGTATACCTATCACGAGCCGCCTCGACTTTCATCCCAGCAACGACCACATGGCTCAAGTGAGACATACCCATCATAAGGTATTTCAAGCCCTTGTCCATACACCCTTCTAGCATCTCCTCCTCGGGTTTTGGAGCGCAATCCATCAGCCAGCTGTGACTTCTGCTTATATGCTTCCTCGAAGCATACTCTACGTCCACCTTTTGGTGTCAGACCTGTGAACTCGTCTTTACCAAGTCCGGTGCAAACAGGCTTATCCGCGCATCCGGATGAAGCTTTTTCGGATCAGGAATTATGCCAGCACCACTAATGCAATTTTTTTTGCTTCCTGCTTTGACCTAGTCCCGCTGACCGGCACAAGTAACGCACGTGAGCCACGGACCACCGTGGGGTGGCCGATGGCATTCCGATGCTAAAGTCAGACAGGGCTCCGAGGAAGGTGTAATGCTGTAACAGGGAATTTTTAGCGTAACTTAGCTTACCAACCTCATGTCTTATTTATAGTGCAAGGAGTTTCAGTTCTACAAGGTCATCGTAGGCGTAGTTTAGGAAGGAGATCTTTGTGGAGATCCCTCCCTAATTATGAGTCATGCTGTAGGAGGAAAATTCTTTGTTAGCTTCGTGCTCCTAGATACGCGGGAGATAGTTTTCAATCCAAGAGCAATCTGTAGAAGGGAGTTTCCCTATGTGGAAAATACTTTGGTGTTTGCTTTCTAGTTGGAAATAGATAGCAATTGTAGTTGCCCGTCCGAAGTTGATCCACGAGATACTTGCCTGAAGAGGACTTACATGTATTGAGGATAGCTGTGAGACGTGTAGGCCTAGCATGCTATGAGAGTTCGGGTCCACCTGGCGGACTGCAGTTGGGCGAGCTTAGAATCGCTTGGGCTGGATCAGTGTTGGGCTGACGCTTGAGGCCGTAATTCCTCAAGATTATCATGACACGTGTACAGCTCCGGGGTGTGATCATTTTTAAGTATCATCAGCTACTCCCCCCCGAGTTAGTGGGGTGTTAAGTCGGTCCACTGTCTCTTTGAAAAGACAATTGTATCGTCGTGATGATTAGACTCAAATCGTTGATTTCGACCGACGCATGACATTTAATGGGTACGTGACTGCTCGAGGAGGGAAAGTTCAGTTTGCCTCCCTTATAAATATTTACTACTCTGAGTAAGATTTTTCCATTATTATCTACGCTATCTTTTAGAACCATAGTACTTGTTTTTCCTTCCCAATGGCTGACAACGTTAAACTTTCTTCCAATGATCCGTTATCCCTTGCCTACATGAGTTTTTTTTATGGTAGCTTGGTTGACGAAGCTGAGTTGATCAGGCTCCGTAGTCTGTACCGTATCCCTGGAGATTTGCAAACTGTTCTTACGTTTGGAGTTTTAGGTCTGACTGTGCCCGTTCATGGGTTTATAGGCTTGCACCGAGGTATGTTCGAGTATGGGCTCCGGTTCTCGGTGCCAGATGATGTCTGGCACTTCTTTACCCACTTTCACATGCCTCTCGCTCAAATGGCGTCGAACGAGTTCAAGATACTGCTCACAATTCTCCTTAGGGCTCATGATGCTGGCCTTCGTTTGACTTCGCCTGTGATTCATCACTTGATCGATGCTCGGCTAGATTCTAAAGGTATATGTATGCTGACTTGTCCTTCTTGTCTACGACTGATGGCGAACAACGCCGAATCTTGGGAGAAGCAATGGTTCTTGGCTTCGACAGATTCTGGTTACTTCAGGTTCGGGAGTCGCAGAGTGTCTCGGTACTTTCAGTTTGACCTCGGTGAGTCCCTTGGTCGCTGGTGCATGCATATCTTCATGCGCTCCTTCTGTGACACAGGTTTATTTGTTTCAAGGAAGTTCGTTATTTTGCCTCTTAGCGAGGAAGAGATGCGGATAGAGATGGAGTTTCTCGAGCTCCCTTTGGTTTCTGTTGAGGAGGTCATGATGGTAGACAATGTCGCACGCAACGGGTTGCTGCGGTGCTCTTATGGTGCTCACCGCGTGTCTGGTTCACCGGCTGAGAGGGTGGTGGCTCGTCGTATAAGGAAGATAAGCCTAGACTCGCTCAACCCTTCCAAACTTACTGAATTGGAGGCGAATATACCTCTGGTTGTAGTCTCGAGGAAGAGGCAGACTTCGGTCAGGGCGACTTCTCCTCTTAGTACTCGCACCCCAGAGTCGCAGGGTCCTGTCTTGCTGTACCCTGAAGCCCTTGGGAGGGTCCTTGCTATGGAGAACGCCTTCGCTGATCTGCAGATGTCGTATTCGAACGCCCTCTATTGGGAGGAAGATTTTGGCACTGTCACGAACCGTGAGGATGAGGAGGCCACGACCCTCGTTACTGATGCGGTAGTTGTTGATGTGAGGGCTCAGATGAGGGCTACCGAGTTTGATTTGAAGTCAAACGTGTGTTGAACAGAAGCAGACCAAGGCTAAACTAGGGCGCCTGGATGCGGTTGTGGACAGGTGGTATTTTGAACGAGAGGCTTAGGAAGCCGAAAGGAAATGGGCAGAGTTAGAATGGGTTGTTGAAAGGCAGTAGCTAGAGTCCGCGGTTGACGAAGGACTACGCCGTGCTCTGGAGGCGAATGAGCGCTCGCACTATGAGGCCTTGTTGGGCATGGTGTACTTTGACGTGTCCAGCAAGAAGTTGATGATCTAGTCTGAGGTTATTCGGGGCAGATTGGAGCTCCTGGAACTTATTAAAGGGAGGGCTGCTTTTGGGCCGATCAATCGAGAGGAGGGCTCTGGTATTGCAAGGCTAACAGACGAGGAAGATGTTTTTCCTTAGATTGATTGTAATGTTCTTTCCTGGGCAGATATTATATAGACATGTTTTTTTTAATGAAAGTGTTGTTTTTGCCTTGTATTGTCGTATTTACGAGCACTGACTAGACTCACGCTTCCTCAGCCGTCGTGACCCGCGCGGAGCGGATTAGGCTTTGGGGAGATATTCAAGTTTGGTCATAGTCGGGTTGGTTAAGAGCTGTAACAGACGACAGTAGAAGTTTCAGTAAAAGCAAAATATTTTATTGATAATATTTTTTGAGGTGTTTTACATTCCATGGTCATTAAGTTCGTCGTCGTTTGCGTCTTCTAGCTAGTACGTTCCTGGCCTATTGACCTTGGCAATCCTGTAAGGTCCTTCCCAATTCGGATTGAGCTTTCCCGCTCCGACTTCTTTGATGTTCTGCTGGGTCTTTCTGAGTACCCTATCCCCTACCTTGAATTCGCGTGGCTTGACCTCATTGTTATAGTATTGCGCCATATGTTGTTGGTAGGCGGCTCTCTTGGTGAAAGCTATATCCCATTTTTTGTCGAGAAGGTCTAGTCCCACGCGTAAGGCCTTATTGTTACCTTTTGGTTTGAACTCTTCCGTCTGAAAGGTTGACACCTCTAGTTCTACCGAAACCATAGCTTCCAACCCGAATGTTAGGGCAAATGGTGTCTCTTCGGTAGGGATTCTTTTAGTCGTTCGATACGCCCAGAGTATTCCTGGTAGCTCTGGAACCCATTTTCCTTTGGCTGCATCGAGTTTTCTCTTGATGACCTATAGGATCGTCCGATTGGCCTGGGGGTGTCCTGGTAAGGAGAAGTGGTGTTTGACTCCTAGACTTTTGCACAGTTCTTTGACCTTGCTACCTTCGAACTGAGTTCCATTGTCACTGACCAATACTCAGGGGTTGCAAAATCTGCAGACGATGGTGGCCCATATGAATTTTTTGATTTGGACCTGCCCTATTTTGGATTGGGGATCTGCCTCGACCCACTTGGTGAATTAGTCGATGGTGACTAGAAGGAATTTTTTACCAGCCAATGCCGAGAGCGACCCGACGATGTCCATTCCCCATTGTACAAACGACCATGGACTAGTCATTGGAGTCAGTCGCTGGGCCGACATATGGGTATAGGGCGCGAACCTCTAACATTTGTCGTACTTGCGAATGGTATCTTTGGCATCTCGCTGCATGGTTGGCCAATAATACCCTAGAGTCAGAGCCTTATGGGCGAGGGTTCTCCCACTTGGGTGATTCCCGCAAATACCACTGTGGATAATTCTCAATACTTGGCTTGCCTCTGAAGGCGATAGGCATCGGAGCAGAGGCCCATCACTGATCTCCTGTGTAACTTGTCATTTAGGAGAGTGTACATTGTTGCTCTTATTTTAAGTCTTGTGTTTCGACCTTCTCGGTCGGTTGGGTTCCCGGCGCTATATATTCTAGTATCGAAGTCATCCAATTAGGTTGTGCTTTCGCGGTGCAGATATCTCTGTGTTCATCTTCATCGAGGGTTGGCTTATTTTGATACTCGATGAGGCCACTGGAGACTTTGTTGGAGGCTGAGGCTTTTTTTGCTAGCTCGTCAGCTCTTTGGTTATCGTCTCGGAGGCACTGTGTGAGATGGTAGTTCTTGAATTTTCCCATTACGCCAAGTACCTTGTTGCGGTAGGCTATCATGCGGAGATCTTTGCTATTGAAATCTCCTTTGACCCGGTTGACCACTAGTCTTGAGTCGCTGTATGCTGTTAGGTGATTTATGCCGATCCCAAAAGCTAGCTTCAGGCCAAACATGAGTGCTTCGTATTCGGCCTCATTATTTGAAGCGGGGAAGCCGAATCTGACGACCTTTTTGAGGGTGTAGCCGCTTGGGGAGTAGAGTGTGATCCCTGCTCCGCTCGCCCTATCTGTTGAAGATCCATCGCAGTGCAGGGTTCAAGCTTTGACATCTGACTCCGAGGGTTGAAAGTCTACCCTTGGCTCTTCTTCGCCGATAAATTCAGCGGTGAAATTTGCAAGTGTCTGAGCTTTGATGGCAGTTCTTGGAGCGTAGCTTATGTCGAACTGCCGAGCTCTACCGCCCATTTCACCATCCTGCCAGACAACTTGGGTTTATGCAATACCGAGCGGAGTGGATGTTTGGTCAGGGCCGTTATGGAGTGGGTCTGATAATAGGGCCTCAGTTTCCTAGAGGATACGACCAGTGTCAGAGCCAACTTTTCCAGGTCTAGATTGTGTGCTTCTGCTTCTACGAAGGTTTTGCTGGTGTAGTATACTGGCCTCTGGGTTCCTTGGTCGACTTGTACGAGGGCCAAACTGACAGCGTGTTTGGAAACAGGCAAGTACATGTATAGTGTTTCACTTATCGCGGGCTTCGAAAGTAATTCCAGACTCCCCATGTATGCTTTCAGGTTCTAAAAGACTTGTTCGCATTTGTTGTTCCACGAGAATCCTTTGCTCTCTCTTAGTATCTTGAAGAATGGGAGGCATTTGTACGATGACTTTGATATAAATCTGTTGAGTGTTTCTATCCTCCCAGTTAGGCTCTGAACGTCTCTGATATTGGTCAGAGATTTCATGTTGAGAAGAGCTTGAATCTGTTTTGGATCAGCTTTGATCCCTTTTTTGTTCACTATGTAGCCCAAGAATTTCCCCGACTCAACTCCAAACGTGCACTTTTGTGGGTTGAGTCTCATCCGATATTTCCTGAGTGTGTCGAATGCTTCAGCAAGATCTCGTATGTGGTCGAGGCTGCGAAGGCTCTTGACCAGTATGTCGTCGATGTATACTTCCATATTTCTGTCGATTTGCTCTTTGAACATTCGGTTGACCAATCATTGGTAAGTAGCTCCTGCATTCTGCAAGCCAAATGGCATTACCCAATAGTAGTATATTTCTCTTTCCGTTATGAAAAAAATTATCTCTTGATCTGGGGGTGCATCAATATTTGATTGTAGTCTGAATAGGCATCCATAAAGCTGAGTAGGTTGTGTCCCGAAGTGGTGTCTACGATCTAATCGATGCGAGGGAGTGGAAAGTTAATTTTTGGGCAGGCTTTGTTTAGGTCAATGTAGTCTACACACACTTTTCACTTCCCATATTTATTTTTTTCACGATAACGATGTTTTCCAGCCAATCGGGGTATTCCACTTCCTTGATCATGTCCGCGTCAAGTAAACGTTGTACCTCATCGTTTATGATTGCGTTTCTTTCGGGTGCCACGTGCCTCTTCTTATACTTGACAGTTTTCTTTGAGGGGTCAACCTCGAGGCGATGAGTGATTATCGATGGATCGATCCCCACCATATCCCTCATGGTCTAGACGAAAATGTCTTGGTTACGCTGCAGCAACTTCGTAAGCTGTTTCGCTACTACCTTGCTTAGGTGGGAACCGATCTGAATGGCCTTGCCGTTTTGAGGGCTATCGAGGTAGACCGTGACAGTTACTTCCTCTGGCTGTCCGGCACTAAGCCTTCCTCGAGGGCTTACTGATGCCTCATTACCCAGTGCCTGTTGGCCATTGGATTTGCTGCCTATTGAGGACTTCTGGGAGGCAAAGTCGCCATGTATTGGCATTCCCTAGCTGCCAACTAGTCTCCTCTCAGTGTACTGTCCGCTTGGTTCGTAGGGTACTTGAGGCACTGGTGCAGGGTGGAGACCGTCGCTCCCATATGATGTATCCAGGGTCTTCCTAGAACCGCATTGTACGCCGAAGGCGTGTCGATCACTATGAACTCTTGAAACAAGATTTTATGAGTTTGTTGTTCTCGCGTTGTTATTGTCAGCTGTATCTTTTCCACGGGGAGTTGTTTCTCGTTACTAAAGTCGGACACTAGACGACTGTCAGGGGCCAATGTTGCTTCGTCTAGTTGCATGCTGCGAAGCGTGCGGAGGAATAGGACGTTCATTGAGCTTCCAATATCAACCAATGACCTTCTCACCTCCCAGCCTGCCAGAGAAATTGTCATCACCAGGGCGTCGTAGTGCAGGAATTGTATGTCCTAGAGATCATTTTCCGTAAATGCCAGCGGCGTGGATAAGCCTCGCTTCTGATCGTATTGCGGCGGTTGCTCGCCACGTATCACTTGAATCCTCATAACTCGCAGAGCCCTATTTCAGGACCCATTGGATAGTTCAGACTCAGAATGTGCTCCATGAAGCACATGTACTTTGTTAACCGATGGCTCCCCGAGTTTGGTTCCCGTCTGTCTTTTTCCCAAAACAATGAAGTTTCGTGTTTCCTTTTCAGGTTTGCCATGCTTGCTGGAGGGTCCAATGTCAGACGGTTGTGAAAATTTCCTTTTTGCAACCTGTTGATGAAGGCCGAGACGGTCATTGTGTCGCTGCACACGCGGACGGTGGTCAACTCGCTGTTAAGGTGGGTTAAACACGACTCTAGGGTCTCGTTAGGGCTCTGTTTCATTGATTTGAGCGTCTTAATCATTGACACAGCCTGGCATATGAAAAAAGATTGTACAACCAACCCGGGGTTCAACGGTGTTGTCGTTGGTGTGGGAGCGTGAGTTGGCTGCCTGTGTTCGACAGGAACTGCTAAATGACGTGGTATAGAGACAACCCGAGCGTTGGACATGTCCCTTGGTTTTCCGTTGTTGCGTGACCTGGTGGTCACCATCTCTCTAGGTGTTGATAGGAGTCGACGATTAGTGTAAAGTTTTGAACTATGTTGTCCCCACGAACAGCCCCAAACTGATGCAGTCTTTTTGCGCTCCCTGCTTTGATCTAGTCCCTCTGACCTGCACAAGTAACGCACGTGTGCCACAAACCACTGTGGGATGGCTGATGACACTCCGATGCTAAAGTCAGACAGGACTCTGTGGAAAGTGTAATGCTGTAACAAGGAATTTTTAGCGTACCTTAGCTTACCAACCTCATGTCTTATTTATAGTACAAGGAGTTCTGGTTCTACCAGACCATCGTAGGCGTAGTTTAGGAATAAGATCTTCGTTTAGGAAGGAGATCTTCGAAAAGATAGGGTAGATAACAATGGAGAAATCATCCTCAGAACAATAAATATTTATAGGGGAGACAAACCAAACTTTCCCTCCTTGAGCTGTTGCGTACCTATTAAATGTCATGCGCCGCTCAAAACCAACGCTTCAGGTCCAATCGACTGCATCAGCTAGTATTAATATTTATTTACGTGTCTATTACAACATGTGTGTATGTACTTCTTAATTGTGTGTTTGTACTTCTTAATTGTGTGTCTGTTCTTCTTAATTATGCTATGGACTGCTATTATAAAAATATTTAAAAATAATTTAAAAAATGAGGGTGCAACTATTAGTGTTGGTTATTTAAACATGTAATGGTTGAGATAACTAGGGGTTACATTAATTGCCCTTCACACCCCTTCCCTTCTCTTAAAGCTTTTTCGATATGGTTTATTTTTGCTAACTGAGAGCACGACTAGTAGTGTTGGTTATTTGAACATATTGCTTTCATTGAGAAAATTTAGGGTTACAATATTTAGCTTTATTTATGAACTGAGGCATCTAAACACAAATTCGACCAATTGTTTAACTTTATTATGCATAATGGCAAGGGCCTCTGTTCTTAAGTTCAACCTTTTAACTGTAAGCTCGGTTGTAATTGTGTTGGTCGAAACCCTTGGTGATCACAAAATGAAGATGGCAACGATTACCTCGCACCACCATATCCTCTTTTTCACACCACCATTGAATTATTATTTTTTTACTTTCTCACACTACCTATATAAATAAAAACCATCCATTTTTTTCCCTCACAATTCAAATTGACAGTGGTTCCTGACTCCCCCATTTAAAATCTCTTCTTCCAAATCTCTTCAAAATCTCTCCCCACACTCAAATCGCTTGCAAATCTTCTCCCTCTCCCTCGAAAACTCTCAAAATCCCTTCAAAGTCGAAACTCTTAAACCCAAACTCAATAAATATGCATAATTTAACATAACAAATAAACTTAACATAACAGAAAAGCTCAAACTCAAAACGAAAAAAATGCAAAACAGGGTAACTTTCGAACCAATTTAAATTCTCAATTGAGGCCGATTTTCAAGATCATCAAAACATGAAAATTACTCGAAGTTATCTAATAAACACAACTTGAATCACTTGAAAATGTTTTGAAATAAGCAAGTTATGGTCATTTTACTAAAGTCGCGCAAACTTGTCCAAAAAATGAAAATGGGATAGTGTTCCTGATTTTCGGCCAACTTATGTGCTCGATCGATACCGATTCTCAAGGATCAAAACAAAAAAGTTGTAGTACTCTTAGTTATCTAATAAACACAACTTGAATCACTTGAAAATGTTTTAAAATGAGCAAGTTACGGTCATTTTACTGAAGTTGCGCAGAATAGGAAAACAAATTCATTATGCAATGCGAGGTATCTGTGATTCAAGTTGTGTTTATTAGATAACTGAGAGTACTACAACTTTTGTGTTTTGATCAACTTGAGAATCAGTCTCGATCGAGCACATAAGTTGGCCGAAAATCAAGAACACTATCCCGTTTTCATTTTTTGGATAGATTTGCGCGACTTTAGTAAAATGACCATAACTTGCTCATTTCGTTTTTTTATGAGCTTGAGAATCAGTCTCAATTGAGGGTTTAAATTGGCTCAAAAGTTACCATATTTTTCGTTTTGAGTCTTTTATGTTAAGTTATGCATATTTATTGAGTTTGGGTTAAGGGTTTCAACTTTAAGGGAATTTTGAGAGTTTTCGAGGGAGAGGGAGGAGATTTGCAAGAGATTTGAGTGTGGGGAGAGATTTTGAATAGATTTGCAAGAGATGTCGAATGGGAGAGGGAGGAACATTTGTCGATTTGAATGGTGAGGGGGGAAAATGAATGGTTTTTGTTTATATAGGTGGTGTGAGAAAGAAAGTAGGTGGTGTGAGAGAGTACAATGGTGTGAGAGAGAGGAAATGGTGGTGCGAGGTAGTCGTTGCCAATGAAGATTTCACAAGAATGAACTCTTTTATTTAGTTGCTATCTCTCTTTTCTCTTCTCCCCACCGCAACCACCTCCATCAACACCTCCAGCACCAACCTCCCAACCAAGTCACGGGGATGAAGAGAAAGCATATCTGAAAATGAAATAGCAGATCTGGCTAGATCTGAAAGAGGTTGTGGCTATATCACATCGACTTCTCGTATCTCCCTCGCGTGCTTTTTGCTAACCTGATTCGATAACAAGGACGGTTATAAGGGTTTGGTGATCTAGGGTTCTTATCTCTCTCATTTTTCTTGATTATATCATTGGACTGGGGATGACGAGCACACCCGATCTGATGATCCCTTGCGAGTGGACTGGCGACTGAATTTGCGAAAAAAACTTAAGATGCTAGAGGCGAGACTTCATATGAGATGGAGGCGAAGAGGATATTAAGTGGTGACATTATTGTATCCTTTGGGCCTGGTGTGGTTAACCTATAGGGTCAATCATGTAGCCTTCGGACATGGATTAATAAATAAATAAAAAGGGTCAATGACCCAAATTCTTTATATTATTTTATTATTATTTTAAAAGAGGTACTTACCAGGACATGGAAACTAAATGTCGGGTTTGATATGAAAACTCACTGTGATAACACTTTTGTGTTCAAGTTCATGGAACAAGAATATAGATCAAAACGTGTTAGAGTTAAGGCTGCTACACATTGCTAGCAGATTCTTCATCATAAGGCCATAGATACCATTTTTGGAAGATGACTCGACTGTTTTTAGTACTATTCCTATTTGGATTAGTTTGATAAATGTTCCCTTAATGTTTTGGAATCCTAAGGGCTTGGAGGCCATTGCTAGTTTTGTTGGTACACTTCTCTTGCAAGACAAGGCAACCGAGGATTGAGTACGAATGAACTTCACAAGAGTGTGTGTTGAGATCAATGCAACCAACCCGCTGCCCAATCACATTCCTCTGTTAGTAGACGGTATGAAGACATACAAGGTGCGGCTGGAATATGCATGGAAGCCAATAAAAACACTGCAATATGTTTGGTCACAACATGGAAGGATACGTAAGGAATAGTTCAAGGAAGAATGTGGTCAAAGTATATTAACCAATGGAGAAAGCTAAGAAATGAGCCAAGAAGAAGGTTGGGAAACTCCAAAGAAGCATTACACCTTCAGGAGTAGGCAAGGTGACGTGAACAGTACACATGTAATCGATTTAGAAGCTCAAATCGGGGACAAGGAAAAAGAACTGAAACCTGAACCCCAACCTAGGCAAATCACTCCTAGAGACGAGAAGGAGACAATATCGATTGAATTGAGTGAAGATTAGAGGAGATGGATACATCATAGGTGGGCTCGAGTGAAAATAAAGAAGAGATGGAAGTGAAGGTAGAGGAAGACAATCATCCAATAAGAAACTCATCACCACCAAAGAGTACTCAGAGTCGAGATGGGCATGGTCAATCAAACTGTCGTAGATTAAACAGATCAAGGAAGGCCAATCCCAATTACGTGGAGCACGAATCACTCACACCTAACCCAAATAAAAGGTAACTTGTACTCTCGATGAAATCAATTAATATAAGATGCAGACGACTTTCGGATTTTAGTATGAATGCTAGATTAGAACTAGAATTCAATGGGTATTCTTTTAAGTTTCAGTGTTCTCCGAATATCTATGTCAAATTCTCTTACATCCTCAGCACCCTAGTAGGTATAAATCATGTCATTAGGATAATCAAACAATTGATTGGTGCTTATGAGAAAGTAAACTTATGCATGTGCACCTCGCAACTACTAGTGTAGCAAACAATTTGTGAGATTACTTCCAAACCTGGAGAACATAGAGCTTGAGCTGATGTTGTTTTGTTTTTTGTTTGTTTGTTTGTTGAGGATTTGAAGAATCTCTCCATTTCTATTGATGATGTAATGAGCGAGGAGAATGAGTGGTTGTATTTGGTTCATCATTTTTTTTTATTAATATAAAGATTTGGGGATCCTTCAAACCCCTGCTTGTTTTGCAAAAAAAAAAAAAAAACTCCCAAATCGTCAAAGTTTCAGAATGATCAATTCCCAAACTGATGGAGCGAGGTAGTGTAACTCTGACCTGATGAACTTTTTGCTCTTTGGGTTATTATTGAACAAGATAATGATACCCGCTTGAATACTATTGGACAATAACTGTAAAACAATGGTATGGAGAAAATAATATGCCAGGATAAAATTTTCATTATACAAGCAAGGGTATTTATACAAGAAGTATCTTAGTAGCTTTAGGTAACTTCTGATAAGAATACAATTCAGTTTCCACAACTACAATATCCTAATCATATTTCTATACCATATGAAAATCATTGATTCTCAACACTCCCCCTTAAGTTGGAAAGTGGATGTCAAGAACTTCCAACTTGTGCATCATGCCATTGAAAACGTCTTTTCCTAATGGCATTGTGAGCACGTCCGCTATTTGGTGAGATGAAGTTACATACTTGGTTTCAACTGAACCATTTTGAATTTTTTTCTCTAATGAAGTGGCAATCTATTTCAATATGCCTTGTTCTCTCATAGAAGACCAGGTTAGCCGCAATGTGCAAAACAGCTTGATTATCACAGTAAAGCATCGTTGTCTCCGGATGTGACACCTGTAGATCTCGCAATAAGTTGCGCAGCCAGGTTATTTCACAACAAGCACTCGTCATGGCTCGACACTCGGCTTCTACTAAAGAAAGGGAGACAATTTTCTGTCTGTTTGTCATCCAAGATACCAGTGAATTTCCCAGAAAGACACCATAACATGTTGTTGACCTTCTAGTAGTGAGACAACCAGCCCAATCCGAATCACAATAAGTTGTTAAACGCAAAGAATTATGAGCTGGGAAAAAACCTCTTTCTGGAGAACTTTTAAGATACTTCAAAATACAGAGTGTTGCATCCTAATGTGGTTTCCTTGGTTCATGCATGAACCTGTTGAGGACATGAACTGCATAAGTAATATCGGGCCTGGTGATGGTCAAATAGATAAGGCGACCTACCAACCTTCTATATTTTTGTGGATCTGCAAGCAATTCACCTGTGTTTGACAATTTGAGATTTTGTTCCATAGGAAAGCAAACTGGTCGTGTTCCTAATAAACCTCCATCTTTAATAATATCAAGAACATATTTTCTCTGAGAAATTGCAATACCTTTCTTGAAACGATATCCCCAATACCCAAAAAGAATTTTAAATCCCCAAGATCTTTGATACGGAAATGATTATGAAGAAATTTTTTGAGGGTATTGATGGCACCCAAATCATTTCCTGTAATCAATATGTCATCAACATAAATCAAAAGGGTAGTGAATGATTTCCCTCTATTACGTGTGAAGAGTGAGTAATTAGTTTTAGATTGAATGAAATCAGCAGCTTGTATGGCATCAGAGAACTTAGCAAACCATTGACGAGAAACTTATTTTAGGCCATCTTGTAAACCCACAGACAACCAATTGGTTCCTTACCAGGAAGAAAAGAAATAAGAGACAAAGTGTGACTTTGTTCCAACACTTGAAGTTCGGAGAGCATAGCTTGTTGCCAATTTGGATTTGAGGCAGCATCCTCATAAGTTCAAGGCTCCATATGACGACTGATGTTATAGATGAAAGCTAGATGGGATGGTGAGTACCGATGGTAAGAAATAAAATTGGACAAGGGATAGCGAGTACCTGATGAGGGAACTGGAGACGGAGACTCTGATTGGATGGACGGTGGCAACGTGATGACATAATCCTGAAAGTGGGTAGGCAAATTTCTGGTACAGTCTGACCGGCGAGGAGGTGGTGCGGTTGGTGGAAAGACATGAACGGGAGAAGTAGGAAACACTAGTGGGGAACTTTCAGATGAAGATGAAGGGTTACCTGGTGAGGAAAGTGTGTGGTCAGTAAGAGAGGGGAGTTATGTGTTAGCGGGTAAAGGAGTAGATGGAGTAGGGGAAGGGGACAACCCTGGTGAGTCATCGGGTAGGCTAGTAGGTAAGGCATCATAGTGGGTTGGTGGTGGTAAGGGGCCAGAGGAAGGGAAATGATTGAATTGGGTATGCTCGGTCTTGAAAGGAAAAATATTTTCATGAAAAACAACGTCACGACTAGTAAATATCTTTCGAGTGGACAAATCATAAAGTTTGTAGGCATTTTGCCCATGCAGATAGCCAAGGAAAACATATTGCTTAGCACGTGGATCAAATTTGTGAGAAGTGTAGATATGTTTGGCATATCCAAGACACCAAACAACCTTTAAATGTGTATAAGATGGTGTTGCATTATACAATTTCTCAAATGGGGTTTTGTGGGAAAGAAGTAGGGTGGGCAACCTGTTGATTAAATGAACTGTTGTGAGTATGCATTCTCCCTAGAGGCGAAAAGGGAGGTTAATTAGCTTGAAAGTGTAAGGTCCGTGCAGTTTCAAGGATATGACGATACTTACATTTGGCAACACCATTTTGTTGTGGCGTGGCGACGCAAGTATGTTGATATAAAGTTCCATGATCTTTGAAAAAATTCCTTAATGAAAAAAAATTCTCCCCTATTATCCACACGAATAGCTTGTATGGTGGTATTGAATTGGGTTTTAACCATGGAAAAAAAGAATTTGAGTAGTCATTGTGGTGCATAAGAAATACCCAAGTAAATCGAGAGAAATCATCCACAATTGTTAGGAAAAATCGAGCCCCAGAGATTGAAGGAGTTCTGTGAGACCCCCAAATATCATAGTGAATAAGGGAAAAATGTTTCATAGTGGAAATTGAACTTTTGCTAAACGGAAGGCGGGTCTGCTTTGCCAAATGACAGGCGTCGCAAACATTAATCAAACTAGAGGAACAATTTAACAAAGTTTTGCCTAAAACATGTAAACGCGAAGAAGAAGAAGGGTGACCTAAACGGCGATGCCATAATTCTGCGAAAGCAAGGTGGCAGGATGGTTTGTTGGTAGAAGGTGCTTGGTCAAAAGCCAACACCACTAAGTGATAAAGCCGTCACGTTGTTTACCCAAACCAATCGTCATCCTCATTGCTAGGTTCTGTAAGATACACCAAGAAGGAAAAAAAAGTCATTGAACATTGTAATCCCTTTGTGATGAGATTGAGAGACATGAGATTGACTTTAAAGGTAGACACATAAAACATTTTTCAAAGAAATATGATAATTAAGAGATAAAGTTCCAGTGGAACTAATGGGTGTTGTATCTCCGCTTGGCAACATTACTGACTGCATAGAGGGATTTTTAGCCTTGGCTCTAAGCAGATGAGAAGCTGAGGTGATATGGTCTGCAACGCTACTATCAATAATCCAATTAAGATCATGAAAAAGTTTAGTATTACCTGAGGATTGGTGGGAGTCTTTTTCGCTCATCATATTTTGAATCTGTTGATATTGGATCTCAAATAAGTTAGGCATGACAACATGGATTTCTTCTAATGTTGGGTTCGAGTTCACATGGTTCACAGTCCTGGTGCTTGCTCCCCCTTTGTTGCGACTTCCCTTTGGCTTATTAGAACCATGCAAACGGTGCTCGGGTGGAAATCCATGCAACTTGTAACAAGTATCAACAATATGGTGGTCTTGGTTGCAGTATGTGCAATGCAAAGGCGTCTTACTGGCATTAGTAGGTACTTGGCCTTGACAAACTACCATGGCTGTTGATTCAATGGAAGGACGAGATGTGCCAAACTCTATTTGTTTTTCTTCCTATGTAATAAGGGAATAAGCCTTGCGTAAAGAAGGCAAGGGTTGCATGAGCAAGATCTGTCCACGAACTACACTATAAGACTCATTAAGCCCCATAAGAAATTGTATCAGAACATTGCGCTCATCACGCTCCATGTGTTTTTTCATAGGACCACAAGAACACAAGGGCAAATCATTATATGAGGCCAATTCATCACATAGTTTTTTTAGTTTGGTGAAATAACTTGCTACGGACATTTATTCTTGAGAAAGAGAGGAAAGATCCCGCTGCAACTGAAATATTCTTGGAGCATTGCTTTGGAAATCTTTCCTTGAGATCCTCCCAAACCTCATGCGTTGTAGACGAATGAATCAAATTGTCTACGATGTCAGGTTCAATGGAATTAAGGATCCATGAAAGTACCATGTCATTGCAACGTTGCCAAAAAATAAACTTGTTCAAGTTTGTCTCTTATGAGGGTACGTCCAACGTTCCATCAATATACCCTAACTTATTTTTCGCGCTTAGGGAGATGTGCATAGAACGACACCATGTTGTGTAGTTGTCTCCATTAAGAAGCTTAGAGACGAGCACCATTCCGAGGTGATCAGAGTGATGGATAAAAAAAGGGCTAGAAGTTTCATGTTTCCTCACAGCCAAAGAAATCTCTGTATTATCGCCCATGGTAAAGGGATATGGTAAAGGGATGGCGAAATAAAGATGGCTATAGTGATAGCAGGCGGCTGAAACAAGAGCTAGGATTAACCTGACTCTGATATTATGTAAAACAATGATATGGAGAAAATAATATGCCAGGATGATTTTTTTCATTATACAAGCAAGGGTATTTATAGAAGAAGTATTCTATTAGTTTTAGATAATTTTTAATAAGAATACAATTCAATTTTCACAACTACAATATTCATAAGATTTTCATAACTACAATATCCTAATCATATCCCTGTAGTATCCTAATCATATTCCTATATAGGAATTCTCAACAATAACACAATGAGCAAAAGGTAAAAGTTTCCCTCCGGGCTAGGAAATCAAAGCTCGTGGTGCTTATAGCAAGGAGAAAAGGTGGTAAATGCTTTTCCAGTCGATCTCTGCTCTGTGCTCTGTATTTGTTCTGTTCTGATTTCTGTCTCCTCCACGTACACTGTACTGAAAGTCTATACTTGGTACCCTTGTCTATGTTTGATGTAACGCCTGTATAAGAGAAGGCAAACAGTGGTAGCAGTAAAGAATAGACGTGAGAGAAATGGCAAGGATCAGCTCCATGCAAGGGTGGGAGAGGAGGTATTTAGCTAGGGACCAGATTGTGATCCTTCTCACGACTCTTCCTTTGTCCCCTCCTCTGTCAACACTCGTCTCTTCGCATGGAAACATAGTCAATACTCTCACGCCCTTCCTTTCTTCCATCTTCTTATAGGAGACAACACAGTCGAAATAAAAAAGCTTTTTGAACCGAGTGATGAGCAATTCGAGTATTTGTTTCACTCACGTGCGTCACTTTTGTGCCAGTGGCCCAGTGACACGCTTGGCTTTCGATCTCCTTCCACGTCTCTCACCAATCCTTCCTTGTTCTCATCTAATAAATATTTAAAGAGAGAAGACCCTTTATGTCAAGCAATCACCAAATAAACATAACATGGCTTGGAACGGCAACTTCACTTCCTTCCCTTCTACCTCCATTTACAGCAACGACTTCAACCCATTTCCAGGTAAACAAAAACTAGTAAACACCATTAGATGTTCTTCGCTTGCATGTTTCACTTATATTAGCTTGTTTGCATTGAATTGTGTGTTTGTAGAGGTAGAGGTGGGGGTGAAGGTGAAGAACAATCATCAAGGACATGGGGTGGTGGAAGCAAGTAGTAGTAACATGAACAAGAACCAAAGTTATTTGCCTGCAGAGAGGAAGAGAAGGTTGACAGATGAGCAGATAGACACATTGGAGAGGAGTTTTGAGGAGGAAATAAAGCTGGAGCCAGAGAGGAAGTTGAGGTTGTCTAGGGAGCTTGGACTGCAGCCTAGACAAGTTGCTATTTGGTTCCAAAATCGTCGAGCAAGGTGGAGGGTCAAGCAAATCGAGCATCTTTATGATGCACTGAAGAAGGAATTCCATGCAGTGTCGAAAGAGAATCTCAAACTCCAAGATGAGGTTAGCTCATAACAAAATTACTCGTTGTTATAAATAGTAGGGTGTCCACACACTAACGTGTGCAGATATTTAATTATTTTTTATTTTATTACAGCAATTCAATGTTAAATTTTTTACTATTTATATATATAATTTTAAAAGTTTATGTATAGTTTATAAATAAATAAGGGACTTCAAATAAATTATGTTAGAGACATAAGTATAATTCATCAATGTTTGAAAAATATTGATTTTGATTGTAAAAGCATGAAATGTGGAGGGTAAAGTGGAAAATACAAAATTTAGATGCAAGGATTTTTATATAATTTATAAATAATTAGAGGTCTTTAATAGTAAAAATGTTTAATAGCGTTTTAATTGAATTACATAAACACCCTTTTTATTTTTTTTACTTTTTTTCATAAATACCAAAGAGTTTGGAAGGCATTTTTGAAACCTGAAAATTAGGTTGAAGACACTAGAACTGTTCATTTCAGGGAAGCATCGTTATTATAAATATTTCAGTCCTTTTTCACAAGAAAATTTTCATAAAACAGAAAAGAAAAAAAATTTCAGTCTTTTTTCTCAATAAGAATTTCATCAGACAGATAGATACTTGTTGGCTCATTTTTCTCAAGAAGAATTTCATCAAACGGATAAATAAGAATTTTTTAAACACTTCTCATTGAACGAGAAATAAAAAATAGTTGGCTATAAATAAAAATTAACAAATAAATAAAAAATAAAGAGATATAATAAAATTTTAAACTTTTTTAGGGCCCAACCGGGATCGAACCGGTGACCTATTGATCTGCAGTCAATTGCTCTACCACTGAGCTATGGACCCAATGTGGCAATTTTCTCTCCCTTGATTTAATAATTCATTATAGTCATCTGTATCTAACAGTAAGATGCACACAAATATTTTATATTTTTATAAGATAAAAATAATTTTCGGAATCAAAATTGCTCGCCACAATGTACTATGGTCCTGACTGCGAAATTCAAATATCTATGCCAAGTAAATTGCCCGTATAAATGTGGTTCAGTATCTACCATAGTACCAAGATTGACAAAACGGCCAATACAGTGCTTAAAGGATATGTTATGCTAACTTAATATACAATCAATGGTGAGAATTAATCAGACAGTATCTATATGGTATTAGTGCGACCACACTCTATGTTGGTTGTGCACAAGCACAGAACACATACTATTTTCATTATATATCGACATCACTTTTACATTATCCATGTTTTAGTCACTTAGGCACAAACGATCAAAGATGGTTTAAACTTGATAATGGAGGGTCATTCATTCCTAGTTTTTTAATTTGTACATGTATTCAAACCTATTGTGCTGTACAGGTTATGAAACTGAAGGCCAAGCTTGAAGACCAGCAAGCATCTACCAAGCAAGGCTCTACAGGGAATGTTTCAGCTGAAGAGATGGTAGAAAACAAATCAGTTGTCGTTGGTTCTGGTTCCTCTAGAAAGTTACAGCTGGGAACAACCAATTTCAACAAGATTGCAGAGTGTAACTATCTTTTCAATGTTCATGATTATAATCCATCCCCATCGCCATATTCGGGCGTCTTGCCTGCTAGTTATCCTTGATTATGCGTACTAAGCTACGCACTTTGTAGATGAGTAGATCGATCAGCTTCAATGATATAGGTCGGTTGTTTCCCCTTTACATATAATGAGCTAGAAATTAAACTGGTTTAGCATTTGAGTTGGCTGAGATTAGAACGAAAAATTATATTGTTCTTAGCTTTTATTTTATGTTGCTACTTCGGCATTCTGTTAATCCCATTATTAGTTTCATTCCCACCAACCCTGGAGTCTCATTAACTATCATATATAGAGCTCGAGATTAGTCCTTCAAATCCCTACTTGCCCAGTGGAGGAAAAAAAACAGAAATAGTAGTTTAGAATCATTAATTTTCTTTGTCGAATGTATAGCTCTTTAGATCTCAAGTACATTTCCTCCATATTTTACTCCCTGGAGCTAAAACAATCACAATATGTTACTTCCTAGACGGCGACTACCATTAGTGAGGCTCAAACCTTCAACTCACTCCGGTGACAATGGAAATAATTGACCACATTGCCTAAAAGAGACAGAATGTGTTAAATTAAAATGTAGATACGGCTCCTGGAAGTATTTTGATGAATTGAATCACAGCATAAACAACATTCAGAGCTGCTAGAGTCCCAAATACTCCTATTGAGCTCTCTCCTTCCTGCCTTCCAGCTAAGTCAGACATTCCTCGAATCACTATCACTGGAAAACCGTTTGATAAACTTGTCTGCAAAAGATAATGGTTTATATCGTTATTTTGACCTATTCATCAAAAGACCAGACTCAAGCTTTTAAAACTAGTGGGGATGCTAACCATTTGAATAATATCTCGTATACTAAGTAATAATGAACAATATTTGTAATTAGGTAAAGAGCATACCATTAAATAACTTGTATACTAAGTAATAATGAATAGATAAAAAGCTTACCATTACAACTGCTGCACTCTCCATGTCCATTGATGAGACGGAGAACGTTTTGAAGAGAAATTCTCTGTAAGCAGCATTATCCACAAATATATTTGCAGTGGAACCCCGAACGCCAGCCACTAATTTCGGGTCTTTAGGAAGGCACAAGCTTGAGTTCATGCACCTCTCCAGTTTCATCCCCTAAACAAACAAATCAAATATTTTCTGTTAAGCAAGAATAGATTTAATTGATAATAGGGTATGTACAGAGCTGAATCTAACCTCCAAATTGGTTGCAAGATGTAACCATTGCTGGGTCACTTTGACCCACACCACTCTCTGTGGTATGTTAGGCTGTCCTGACTCTGAGTAGAATTCTTCGGTGCTGTAACCAATGCGACCCAACAGATTGTTTGCGCTTCCCTTGGGTTGGTTGTAATTTCCAATGTCCATGTGAGCTACATCACTGCTTCCCAAAGTCCCATTTGGTTTCTTCATGTTTTATGAGTAATTAAGATGAATCAATAGAGAGTGCGGAAAAGAGACAGAAAGAAAGAAGGATTAATGAGATGATGGAAATACCAGCCAATCCCAAATGCCAGTTCCAGCAAATTGCTCGGGGATGACAACATCTCCAATGGATAAGGAATTGTTCGCACTTCCAGAAATACCGAAGTGGATGATCCCTGACACCTTAAACAAATCCAGCATTTGTTGTGTTGCTGCTGCTGCATTCCTCTGGTTTATATAGGCAATTTAGCTCGGTACAAAAGAAAACTGAGTAGAAAGTGCGACTTTTTTTTTTTTTTTTCAAAAGGCAAGCGTGCCGCCAATGGAAGTATAGAACCCAAGACACGAGGGTTTAACCACCACAGCCTTAACCATCCAATCAGGCTACCATTGGCTAGAAAGTGCAGACTTAACTGAATAGTTTCACATGTACTACACACAAACTAATTACCAAAAGGATTCGTTAATTGGTTTGCTTACCATCCCAATCCCACACCTAACGTATAAGACACTCTTTTCACTGATCTTCCCAACGCGGAACCTTCTGCCTGTTACACAATTAAGCAAGTTCATTTCTATCTGAACCAGTTGATTAACAAACAAGAACATCAGAGCAAACTAATTGCAATAAAACCAACCGGCTAAATCGACAAATGGATGTACTGGGTGGGCGTTGAACGCTCCAGTCATGAAGAATGCATTCTCTTCAGGTGAGTAAACTGTGATGAGACCCAAATAAGGCCCATCACGGTTCAGCTTCCTTATCGTCTTCAAAGTCTTCCTCCTGTTTAAGGGCATTGCCGATGCCCCAAACATAAACACCGCCACCAATAACACCAATGCAAGTTTTGCTTTCATTGAAGCCATTATCATTTCAAGGTCAACCAATGAGCTACAGTATAGATATATAATCTTATCAAAGAGTTTGGTAGAGCCTAATAAAATATATGTAACAGTTGTTTACTGGTGCGGCGAGGTTAACGTGCAAAACCTATATCACTGTTTGCATTATTAATTTTATCAATCCGACATGATATCCTGAGAGAATCAATGAATGTTGCTTTTTGAATTTTAATCTCGAAAGCAGATTCAATGAGTGGGCATTCTGTTCCTGCTGTATGGGCATGCAGTAATCACCGAAAATTGACTCCCTTGTCCTCCCTTTTCCACATATTGTACATGATAAGGTCGTGAAAACACATGTAGAATCTCCTTTCAATATGGGTCAATAAAAAACACCAATTGGGAATGCATAGTTCGGATTTTGGACACTAAATAAGATCAATTTATTCTGTTCGACAAATAGATTAATGTCTTTTTTTTTTTTTTTTTGGAAGTTAACAACAGGAGTTATTTATACACAAGAAATGCCTGATGAAAGAGCTTTGTTCAAGAAGAGATAAAAATGATAGATGATGATACATCAAACAATAATTCGATTATGGTCGAATACGTGGCACAAATTATCTCTAATTAGGGACAATCGGCTCAAATAAAGAATCAGTAACATATTCAATGCCCAAAGATGCATTTGGTAATGAATCACAACCCAAGTTAAAGGCCCAGACCTTAGGCCCAACGAATCTCTCCCCTCAAAGGACATAGACGTTACGAAGTAGACAAGTCATGGTGGGAATCTCTCCCTCAAGGACGTATCTCAATGAAGGAGGAAACCGTTATGAGAAATGTCCCCTTTCATTGCACCATGCATGCTTAAGTCACGCATAGAGTTAATCTCTTATTATATAAAGTAAATGAGAGAGAAGATGAATGAGGCACATAAAAAACCCCACAATTATACTCTGTCAAAGTTTCATCTTCTTCCTCAGTTAACTAACTTAAGCATAGGAGTGTCTTCGACCACCAACAAGGTGGTCTTTGATAATCTAATACTATTTTGCAGGTCAGATCTCAAGGATAACAGATTTGGACGCATCAGTTAGGCGTCATTCGTGGGAACGACATTTCTTTTAAATAACAAAGTTGGAGGTTTCTTTAGAACAAACTAGCAACGAGAAATACAATGCAAATGGAACCCTTACCAACTCTCATGTTGGTAATGCACAGGATAACCCTCCCATTGGTGAAACTCAGCTGCCAAGTAGAAACATCACCAATCAAGCATTGGGGGAACCAGGTGTGCAACGCAGTGAGTTGCCGCTACAAGATCTAGCGGTTCCCACCACTCAACTGGAACCCCAGCAAGCCACTACTCTTGGGGAAATAGTAATGGACCCTCGTGTGGATCAAATTTTAGCTCACATAGCCCAACTCATCAAAGTAGTCGAGAGACTCACACAAGAGCACGTTCAACTTGTTGAGCATGCCAAAGATCCACCTTAGTAGAACTCTGTCAATCGTCTTCAGGAGAACCAAGAAGTTCTTGCAGAGCTTCGGAGATCCAACCTCGAAACAAACAAACTTCAAAACAATGGATCCAGAATTGGTGGATTTGCTCCACAAATCCCATTCAAGATTGAAGTCACGAATCCAAACATGTTGTATGAACTTTCCATGCCACCCTTCTTTGATCGTATCATGACACCCCTCTGCCCAAGAAGTTCACCCAACCAAAGTTCGAACCTTATGATGGTTTTATCCATCGGATCATCTTTGCCACTTTCACCATATGATGGCGCTAAAAGAAAGTTCAGACCCTACCCTATATAGAACCTTCCCAACCAGCCTCACGTTCATGGCAGTAAATTGTTTAATAGCCTCTTGCCACAGTCAATAGACTCCTTCTAGTCGCTGGCCACAACCTTCATTATTAGATTCATTGGCAGTCAACGGATCAGAAAGGGTCCACACTATTTGCTTCACATCAAAAAGAAATCTGATGAGACTCTCAGGGAATATGTTATACTATTCATTGACGAGTTGACTATGATTGACGGGTGCAGTGATGCCACAACTATGACTACCTTCACCTCCAGACTCAAGGGAGGACAATTATGCAACTTCTTAACTCTGGAACCTCCAAAAAGCATGGCACCCCTGTTAAAGAGTGCACAAAAATACATCACTATTGAAGAAATGTGGGCTGCCAATAAGAGTAACGAGGCCGACACAAAGTCTCTCCCAACGAATCGGGAAAGGAGAGAAGACAAGAGGTGGGACGATAGACCGCGGTCATCCCAAAAGTTATCCGACCAGTAGCAGGTCCGACTATGGAAAGAGTTAGGGAAGCTGCGGCAGAGTATAGCCCGAACGGTCAACTAACTCGATTGATGCGAAGTACAAGTTGTGTACTGCTTTAAAAGCGAGTATGGCAAAGGTTCTTAAGACCATGACAAATTGAGAAGACGTCAAGTTGCCACCCAAACTGAGGGGAGATTCGTTAAGACGAGATAAGAGCAAATACTGTTCTTTTTACAAGTATCATGGACATAATACTGAGGATTGCCACAATCTGCGAAATGAAATCGAATACTGGGTCCAAAAAGGACGACTCAGTGAGTTCGTCGGACTAACGGAAAAATAGTCCAGGGGAAAGAAAATGTGGACTCCTCAACGGGACCTGATCAACAAACTGGAGGATTGATATACCTCTTACATGGAACTTATGCAGATCGGGAACAGTCTAACCGATCATGAAAGCGACCCGTCAGAGAATTGCGAGCAAGAACACATCACCATGATTTTCCCGCTCAACGCACTAGAATAGACTGCCCAAACCCTACTATGAATTTTTCCAAAAAGGATGTGCAGGGTGTTCATTTCCCCCGCAATGACGCCCTGGTAATATCAATTTCAGTAGCCAAATGGGAAGTCATGAGAGTACTCATTGATATGGGGAGTTTCGCAAACTTCTTATATATGGCAGCGTTCCGCAAAATGCATTTCAACGTGGAAGGAATCACACCTGCCAACCAACCAATGGTGGGCTTCAGTGGTAAACAATGCTATCCACTCGGACGAGTCTGATTTCCAGTAGTGTCAGGAGCACCAGACAAACAACGAGTCCTATTAACAGATTTATTTGTCGTCGATGCCTTGTCAGCATACAACATGCTTCTGAAGAGACCCTGGCTACATGATATGGGTGCAGTATCCTCCACCATGCATCAATGCCTCAAGTATCACATCAATGATGATGTTGGGGTCATCGAAGATGATCAGCTAGCTACACACGATTATACGACAATGAAGACTCCCAACAAATAGCAATCACATTCAGGGCTAAGGGAGCCATCACAGCAGCCACCCAGTCCACTGCAGACGAATCAATCCCTCCCAGACGATAATGTAGCCCCAATCAGTCCACGAGGTCGACCGACACTAGCCAATCAGAGGAAAAGACGACACCAATCCACCTTGATGTTCGAAAAGCAATAAAACTGTTAGAATCAAATCAAAACTCCATCCGGAGTTGACCAAACAATTAATCTAATTGCTGAAAGACAATCAAGAAGTATTCGCCTGGAAAATGAAGACATGGTGGGTATTGACCCATCCATCATCACACATAGACTGCAAGTAAACCCAGATAAAAATAGCCAATCCGACAGAAAATAAGGCTAGTCGCCCCAGAGTGCAATTAGACCATCAATGAGGAGGTGCACCGATTGCTGAGTGCCAGCTAGCCAACATAGGCCTGGTTTAAAAAATACGAAAGTGGAGGGTCTATTTAGATTACACGGATCTCAATAAAGCTTGCCCAAAAAACAATTTTACACTTCCACGTATAGATCAGATAGTAGACACTACATCCGAATATGGACTTCTCACCTTCATGGACGCATATTCTGGTTACAACCAAATACAGATGCATCCTCCAGACCATGAGAAGATATCCTTCATAACAGAAAGAGGTATGTACTACTACGGGGTGATGTCGTTCGGATTAAAGAACGTTGGAACAACGTACCAACGCCTGGTCAACAGAATGTTAAAAAATCAGATTGGCAAAACCATGAAAGTATACATTGATGATATGCTAGACGACCACATAAAAAACCTACAACAAGCCTTCTCCTAACTCCGCAAGTACATGATGAAACTCAACAGAAGGGTACATTCGAAGTAGAGTCAGGAAAATTCCTCGGGTACATGGTCAACCAAAGAGGAATTGAAACTGATCCGAAATAGATACAAGCACTCGTAAGCATCCAATCGCCCGCCAACATCAAATGTGTACAGAGCCTTAACGGCATGGTAGCAGCCCTCAATAGGTTCATTTCCAAATCGTCAGACAAATGCTTCCTCTTTTTCAAGAATTTGAAAGGGACAAATCATTCAAATGGAATGAGGAATACAAACAAGTTTTCCAAAACCTAAAGGCATACATGGGGAGTACAAAATTACTTTGGGTCTCCATTTTGTCTGTTAGCAGGGTTTCGTTTTGCATGTACGCCAGGATTTGAGTCATCTAACTGTCCTCTTAATCTGTTGTACATACTTCATATGTGTCGTTCTCCAATATTGAACTTTCATGCAAAGTGATAAGTGGACTAGTGACTTCTTTTGTACATGACGCTTCTTTCGCCAAGTTGTCTTCCCTTGCACAACGTCGAACGATGACTGCGTTGAAGCTTTCGATTAGGTCCTTGCCTTTTGATGGTACGCTTTCATTCGTGTGTCTTTCACTTGGAATTCATTGTTCAATTGATTGACTACCAATTTGGAGTCAGTGAAAGCACTGATGTCTTTTACTCCAAGATGTTTAGCTAATTGTAGTTCAACTATTAGCGTTTCATATTCAACTTCATTTTTGGAGGCATTGAAACTGAATTTGATAGCTTTTTCCAAAGTCATCCCATCTGGGGTGTATAGAATAATTCTAGCTCCACTTCCCTTCTCGTTAAATGCTCCATTAATGCGCAAGATCCATCCCTAAGTGTGGGGTTCAATAGTTTATTGCTTCTTATCATTGTCTGATTGACACTTGCTACCGTCTGTGAATTCGGCGATGAAGTACGCCTCTGCTTGAGTTTTTATTATTGTCTTTGGAGCATAGTTGACATCAAACTAACCGAGCTTTATCACCCATTTGACCATTCTGCCAGACAGCTCTGGTTTGTGCAGTACTGACCGAAGTGGATATTCGATCATTACAGTTATGGAATGGGATGGGAAGTAGGGACGCAACTTTCTGGAAGATACGACCATGGCCAATGCTAATTTCTCCAAGGCCGGATAGCTTCTGTGTCTGCAAATGTTTTGCTGACATAGCAGACTGGATTTTTTTTTCCTTCTCCTCACGTATCAGGGTCGAGCTAACTGCGAGTTTTGATATTAATAGATACAAGTATAATGTCTCGTCTGCCTTTGGTTTTGAAAATAATTTTGCACTCCGTATATATGCCTTTAGGTTTCGTATTCCTCATTTCATTTGAATTTTTTGTTCCCTTTCAAAATGTTTAAAAAAGGTAGGCATTTGTTTGACGATTTGGAGATGAACCTATTCAGGACTGCTACCCTGCCGTTAAGGCTCTGTACACCTTTGATGTTGGTGGGCGATTGCATGTTTTGAAGTACTTGTATTTGTTTCAGATCAGCTTCAATTCCTTTTTAGTTGACCATGTACCCAAGGAATTTTCCTGACTCTATTTCGAATATACACTTTTCTGGATTGAGCTTCATTTTGTACTTGCGGAGTTGGGACAAGGCTTGTTGTAGGTCATTGATGTGGTCATATTTGTACATGCTTTTTACTAGCATATCATCAATATATACTTCCATGGTCTTGCCAATCTGATATTTGAACATTCTGTTGACCAAGCGTTGGTATGTTGCTTTCGTGTTCTTTAATCTGAACAACATTACCCGGTGGCAATACATGCATCTTTTTGTTATGAAAGATGTCTTCTCCTAATCTGGTGGATGCATCCATATTTGGTTGTAGCCAAAATATGCATCCATAAAGTTGAGGATTCTGTGTCCGGAGGTAGCGTCCGCTATCTGATCTATACGCAGAAGTAGAAAGTTGTCTTTTGGGCAGACTTTTTTTAAATCCGTGTAATCCACGCAAACCCTCCACTTCCTGTATTTCTTTTTAACCAGAACTGTATTGGCTAGCTAGTCTGGGTAGTGGACTCTTTGATCATTCATGCATTCAATAAGTGGTGCACCTCCTCATTGATGGCCTGATTGCGTTCTGGGGAGATTGGTATTCTTTTATGCCGGATTGACTTTTTATTTAGGTTGACTTGTTGTCTATGTGTGATGATAGAGAGGTCAATACCAACCATGTCCTTCATTGTCTAGGCAAATAAGTCCTAATTGTCTTTCAGCAGTTGAATCAATTGTTTGTCCAGTTCCTAGTGAAGTTTTGATCTGATTCAAAAGCGTTTGCTGCCTTTCAAACTATCAAGGTGAATTGTTGTCGTCCCTTCCTCCGGTTGGTCAGTGTTCGGTCATCCATGTGGATTGGTTAGGGCTGCATTGTCGTTTGGGAAGGACTGATTCATCTGTCGTGGACTAGATGAATAGGCAGAGCCACTATGGAGACAAGAAGGGCAATTTCCCCCCTTAACTTTGAAAATGTTGTTGATTTACCTATAGAATAGTGGGGTCCACTTGGTTAATACTACTTGATGCGTCCAAAATCCAGTCTCAAATAAATAAAACCTGCAAAACAAATGTTAGATAGCCAAAAACAACATTTTTAGTGGTTGAAGTCAATTTGATGCTTAAGTCAGTAACTCAGTTGGAGATGGAAATAAAATTGGACATAGCAAAGTTAAAATTGCATACCTTTGTCGAATGTTTCATTTACTTTTATAATGGTCTCTATTAATTCCTTGCGTGACTTATGCATGTGAGGCGCAATGAAGGGAGACGTTCTCTGTAACAGTCTCCTCCTTTATGAAGATTCGTCATCGGAAGTGTAACTTCCTACACGAATCTTTTTCTATGTAACGTTCCTTCCCCTTGAGGGAGAAGTTTATCGGGCCTGGATTTGGGCCTCTGATTAAGATTTATTCTGAATGAGCCTTGCTTAGCTTTCATGACTTGATTCATCCTCTTTGGGCTTTATGAATTGGCGTGGTCTTGGGATACTTGATCCTCGTGAAGGATGATCTCTGATGCTTGTTCAGTTGAGATGTCGATCTTATTTGATGTATCATCAACTACTCCCCCTTAGTTAGTGGGTATGTTCGCGTGGCCACTAACTGTATGATGGTTGGATTTTTGATTCCACCATCACAACGCGTTTTAGCTCTCGAGAGGAGCAAAAATGAGGTTCCTCGTCCTTTGGACACTCGCGAGAAGAGTTTTGTCTCTTTATATGGCTTGCCTAGTTATGTCAATCTGTCGGTTGACGATGCCCGTGTCATTGACAATTAACAAAATGTTTCAGCTTGGCGTTGAGTTTTCTAAGAATCCAAACAACACAAAGACTCTGGATAGTTTCGAGTTTGATCCTCTGTTGAAAAACCGAGTCATTGCCCAAGGTCAAAGTTCTAAGCTTCATGTGTCCTCTACTGTTGCGAGCACCTTAAGATTGCTTTATGTTCCCTCTTCTTCCCGCTCTCTCCCAGGCGTTCCCGAGAAATTCTATTGGTCTTCTGAGATTGATGTGCAAGACAACGCTCGTAATCTCATTATCGTCTGTCATGGGCGGTTGGCAAACATGACCCCTATACTTGTGCGTTTGCCACGTAATCATCTCGATGAAGGCCTCAAACATCTCATGGAATGAATGAATCACCCTCACTTATGCAGCCGTGATGAGGTTAGATTACAAGGTTGCCCGCGATCAGGTGGCGCTCGTTGAACGGAAGCTGGCAGGGCAGGCCTTGGTTATCTTTCATGTTCTCCGTAAGTTATATCCTCTGAAAGCACAATGTCCAGAGTATGCGCAGGCTGCTGAGACCACGCGTATCTCGCTAAAGGAAATTGAGGCAATTCGGGACAGATTTGTTTTGTTCTCAGCTGAGTGTTCTTCAGAAGGAGGTGTCCGATCAAGCGACTGAACATGATGAGGCCAAGAATTTTTCTGCAGAGTATTCAACTGATATGAAGGCTTTTGTGGCGCGAGTTGCTCATTTGAATTCCTAGTTTGTTACCGCCAAGTCGGCGGCTTCTGCTAGGTTTGTCGCCGTTGATAGTGAACTCGCAGCGACTCAGGCTGAGCTTTTGTCGATAAGTTAAAAGTTGCAGAAGCAGTTGGTTGGAAAAGAGTAGTCGATGGTTGCCACGACCTTTTGGATTTTATCGAGTCACGAGGCTTGGACTTATTTAAGTACCGTTCATTGAACAAGTATTTGAGAATGAAGAGGAATTTGTTCCAGATCCGCCGAGTGACCGTGCTGCTGAGGAACAGTCATCTCCTCACCTGCCCGAGCTTGTGCCATCAAACGACATTGTCCCTAACATAAACGCCATTCCTTAAATACTTTTAGACTCTTTTTTCTTCATGTAATTCTTTCTTATACAGCGAATAAGAAATGTCAATGAGAATGTCATTTTCTTTTATTGTTTGTACGCAGTATGTCTTCTCGTCTAACTTATTAGACATACCTTTTTGCTTTTGACATTCCTGGTAAAATTCTGACTTGTTCATCCGAATTTGTACAAATGTGCTCTGATGTTCAACATGTTAGTCGTGTGGAGACTTTTCATGAAATTTGACTTTTCACATCTGGATTTTGATGTCGTACATTATAGTCAACAAGAAAAAGTTTGGCTCGTATGTCCTGGTACTTTATTAATTCATGGTTGATCACAGAAGCTTCATGTTCATGCCCGACTTGTTCGTCCTGATACATGTATTTAGATTTTATTCGCAGCTCGATACTTTGATTGTGTTGTGTTTTTTCTTGAGTGAAACTCTTAGTCTGACTTGTTTGTCCCGACTAGATTTTTGCCATTTGAACGCAAAATAGGGATGTAAAAGAGTTTTATTGATAATATTTTTCAGATGCTCTACATTCCATGGTCGTGGTAGTTGTTCTTCCCTCTGATTTTCTAACCAGTATGTCCCTGGTCTATTGATTCGTATTACTTTGTACGGTCCTTTCCAATTGGGATTTAGTATGTCTACGCCCAGTTCCTTTGCGTTGAGTTGGATTTTCCAGAGTACTCAATCACCGATATTGAAAGTATAGGGTTTTACTATTTTGTTATAGTAGTTGGCCATACGTTGTTGGTAGGCTGTTGCTTTGATAGAAGTCGCTTCTCACTTTTCCTCGAGGAAGTCTAATCTGACTCTTAGTGCTTTGTTATTGTCCACTACACATAATTCTTCAGTCGTGAATGTTGACATGCCAATTTCTACAGGTATCATCGGTTCAAACCCGTATGCGAGGGCAAAAGGGTCTCCTATTGGAGTTATTTTCTTTGTTATGTATGGTTACGTGATGCTAGGCAGTTCGGCCGTCCATAATCCCTTTGATGCTTTGAGCCTCCTTTTGATTGTTTCTAGGATCATTCTATTGTTGACTTCGGCTTGCCCATTTCCTTGTGGATGGCGGGTGCTAAGAAGTGTTGTTGGATGTTTAGGTTTTCGCACAACTCTTTGACCCTCTTGCCTTCGAGCTGCTTCCCATTATTGGTGACAATTATTCTTAGGATTCCAAATCTGCATATTATGTCTTTTTAGAAAAAAATTTGACTTGGGCTTCTCCTATTTTTGCTAGCAGTTCTACTTCCACCCACTTAGTGAAGTAATCTACTGCCACGAAGAGGAATTTATTTTCGATGGATACAGGGAGTAGTCCCACGATGTCCATTTCCTCATTGTGCAAACGGCCAGGGGCTACTCATCGGGATTAGATTTTGGCCCAGCATGTGAGCGTATGGGTCAAATTTCTGGCACTTATCACAATTGCGAACGAGTTTATATGCATCTGGTTGCATCATGGTCCAATAGTATCCCAGAGACATTACTTTGTGGGCTAGTGTTCTTTCTCCTAGGTGATTTCCACACGTACCATGGTGGATCTCCCGTAGAACATAATTATCATCATTGGGTGAGAGGCATCTTAACAGCGGACTGGATGCGAACCTCCTGTAGAGTTTGTCATTGATCATTGTGTATCGTGTCGGTCGATTTCGCAGTTTTCAGGGTCTCCATCTTATCTGTCGGAAGTTATCAGTTTGTTATATAGGTTAGCATCGGGGTCATCCAATTGTTTTCCTGATCTATGGCGCATGCCTCTTGTATTTGATTTTTTAGTATGCAACTTTCCTGCACGGTGACGAGTGGATTCTCATTTTCTTTAGCTGGTGATGTTTCCTTCGCCAACTCGTCAGCTCTTTGGTTCTCTGCCCTTGCACATCGTCGAATAGTCGCCGTTTGGAAACCTTCTACCAGCTCAGCAGTCTTTTGGCAGTAAGCTTTCACTCGAGCCTCTTTGTCTTGGAATTCGCCATTTAATTGATTGATCACGAATTTGGAGTCAGTGAAAATGTTGATCTCTTTTATTCTCAAGTGTTTTTCTAGTTGTAGCCCGGCTATCACTGCTTAGTATTCGACTTCGTTGTTCGAGGTTTTGAAATTGAATTTTATCTTCTTTTCTAATGTTACGCCTTCTGAATTGTATAGGATCGTTCCAGCTTCGCTTCCCGCCTCATTGGATGTTCCGTCGCAACTAAAGATCCATTCGTGGGTGTTTTGCTTGGTTTGTTCCTCATCATGGTCGCTTTCTGGCTGGGGGTCGCTGCTACCAGTGAATTCAGCAATGAAATCTGCCAATGTTTGGGCTTTGATTGCGGTTCGGGGGCATAGTTGATGTTGAACTGCCCGAGTTTTATTGCCCATTTCACCATTCTTTCGGATAGCTCTGGTTTGTGCAGTACTGACTGAAGTGGTTGTTCGGTCATAACAATGATCGGCTGGGCTTGGAAGTATGGTCGTAGCTTTCTCAAGGATACAATCAGGGTGAATGCTAGTTTCTCCGAAGTCGTGTAGTTGTTCTTTGCATCTGCAAACATTTTGCTGATGTAATATACTGATTTTTGTGCGCCCTTTTCTTCCCGTATCATTGCCGAACTCACCGCGTGGTTGGATACGGATAAATATAGGTATAGTGTTTCCCCATGCTTGATTTTGATAACAGTTTTGCATTCCTCATGTATGCCTTCAGACTCTGAAAAGCTTTTCCGCACTCTTCATTCCATTTGAATGCCTTATTTCCTTTCAAGATCTTGAAAAAAGGTAAACATTTGTCCGAGGACTTGGAAATGAATATGTTTAAAGCTGTTATTCTGCCATTGAGACCTTGCACACCCTTTTATGTTCGTTGATGATTGCATATTGAGAAGTGCATGTATCTGTTTCGGATCAGCTTCGATTCCCTTTTGGTTAACCATGTATCCAAGGAACTTCCTTGACTCTACTCCTAATGTGCATTTCTTCGGGTTCAGCTTCATTTTGTGTCTCCAGAGCTGTGAGAAGGCTTGTTCGAGATCTTTGATGTGGTCCTTTCTTCGTAAGCTTTTGACTAACATGTCATCGACATATACCTCCATGGTTTTGACGATCTGATCTCTCAACATTTTGTTGACTAGCCGTTGGTACGTAGCTCCTGCATTTTTAAGTTCGAATGGCATCACACGATAGCAATATATGCCTCTTTCTATTATAAAAAAACGTCTTTTTTTGGTCGAGGGAGGGGTACATTTGCATCTGGTTGTACCCAGAATATGCATCCATGAAGCTTAGGAGTTTGTGTCCGGCAATGACATCCATTATCAAGTTTATGCGTGGGAGTGGAAAACTGTCTTTCGAGCATTTTTTGTTCAGATCAGTGTAATCCACACATACTCTCCACTTGTCATTTTTCTTCTTTACCAACACCGTGTTAGCTATCTAGTTGGGGTAATGAGTTCTTCTGATCATTCCTACATTTATCAGTCGATGCAATTCCTCGTTTATTGCTTGGTTGCGTTCCAGGGCTACTAGTCGTCTTTTTTGCCGGATTGGATTTTTGTCTGGATTGACTTGCAATTTGTGAGTGATGACAGATGTGTATATTCCCACCATATCTTTCATCGTCCAGGCTAAAATTCCCTAGTTATCCTTCATCAATTGAACCAACTTCATGGGGAGTTTTGGATGGACTTTGGTGCCAATCAGAACTGTTTTGTCTCCTTCGTCGACTAAGTAGACCATTGTTGTGTTTTCTTCAGGTTGTCCAGTGTTTGGTTGATCCCTTGGACTCGTTGGGGTTGTATTATCATCCATGAGGTCGGGGTTAGTTTGACCAGATCGTTGCAGTGACTCCTCTGGTCGTTGTAGTAATTGTTATTTGTGTGGAGCTTTAATTGTTATGTAATGGCATTCGCGCACAGCTGGCTGATCTCCTTTGATTGTTCCGATGCCATTGTCAGTGTGGTACTTCAAGCATTGATGCATGGTAGAGGATACCGCACCCATCTTATGTATCCAAGGAATTTCGAAAAGCATATTGTACGCGGATGGATCGTCAACTACAAGGAAATCTGTCAACAAGACTTATTGTCTCCCTGGTTCTCCCGCTTCCACTGGTAGTTGGATCATTTCGATTGAACGACATTGTTCTCCACTGAAACCTACCATTGGTTGATTGTTGGGTGAAAACATTTCCTTGGTGAATCGCATCCTGCGAAATGTTGTCAAGCATTGAAGGTTGGCCGAGCTGCCAGTGTCGACTAGTACCCTTTTGATTTCCCATCTGGCTATCAATACTGAGATTACTAAAGCGTCATTATGTGGGAAATTGACTCCTTCTACATCCTCATTGGAGAAGGTCAGAGTTCTTTGTGTCGTTCTGGCTCGTCGTGCAGAAGTCTCCTGATATCTAATCTTTGCTCGTAAATCACGGATTGATCGCTTCTAAGATCAATTAGATAACTATCTAATCTTTGCTCATAAATCACGGATTGATCGCTTCTAAGATCAATTAGATAACTCTTCCTCTCTGAGTGCGCCATGCAAGACGTATATTAACTCCCTTGATTGCCCTTCTGTTTGCGATTTTTCTCCCGTTGGACTCCCTCAACTCTCCAAGTCCTACTTTTTGTATGTGGCGGTCGATTTCATTTTTTAAGTTGTGGAAATCCTCGGTGTCATGCCCGTAGTCATCGTAGAAGGAACAATATCTGCTTTTACTTCGCTTGTCTGGATATCCTATCATTTTGGGCGGCCACCTAATGTCTTCCCACTTCGCTATAGTCTTGAGGACCTCAGCTCGACTTGTTTTCAAAGTCGTGAACGATTTTCCCGTTGATTTCTTATGTTTGGATCCTCCGGTTTGTAGTCTTCCAAGCGTTCGTTGATCGAACTCATAATCGCCTCTGGTTCGATGTATTTTTGATTGGTTGTTTTCTTCTTTAGGTTTATCATTACTTCGTCATTCTCGGTCGAATGAAGCGTGTCTCTTTTCTAATTCATCCCTCTTCCTGGCGGCTATCATCTCCACGAGGGTGATGAGCTTTTGAGTAGTCTTCAATAGAATCGCCATGTTCTTTAGGAGTTCCAGGTTCAGAACGTCAAAAAAGGGGCATCTTTTCAGTCTGGCGGTAAAAGTAGCGGTGGTCGTGTCGTCGCTGCATCCTTCGATTATTGTTAACTCGTTAGTGAAACGAGTAACATATTCCCTTTTTGTCTCCTTGGGCTTCTGTTTGATGTAGAACAAATAGTGCGATCCTTTCCTCATCCGTTGAGTGCTGATGAACCTCGTGATGAAGGTTGTGGCCAGTGCCTGGAAGAAGTTTATTCATCTTGGCGGTAAGTTGTTGAACCAACTCATTGTTGCGGAAGTGAGACTGGTTGGAAACGTTCTGCATAAGATGGTCTCTGTGCTTTCTTTCAATGCCATCGTGGCGAAAATGTTGCAAATGGTCTGACGGATCAGTGGTTCCATCGTATGTTTTAAACTTCGGTGGGGTAAACTTTGTTGGTATGGGAGTCACCATGAGTGCGTCGGAAAATGGTGGTTTGGCCAGCTCATACAACACATTAGGATCTGTGACTGTGATTCTGAATGAGATTTCAGCAGGGATCCCGTCGCTCTGAGGGGTCCATCTCAAAGTGGTCTCCTACTTTCAAGACTCACCTGTCGAGGTTCTGCAGGAACTTCGTTGGCCGAGTTTTGTTTGGGTAGCGCTTGGACGGGGTCGGTGGATTGAGTATGCTATTGGGTGAGCTTTTCCACTATTTTGATCAAACGATCCATCCGGTCCATGAGTAAGTCTACACGAGGGTCCATGGTGGCGTCTCTGGACGTCTGGGATGTTTGAGCCATCTCATTCCGTGACTCTCTATTGTCGGGCATGATCGGCCCGGTGTTCGTCGTTGGGTCTAAGGTGTGCACTATCGATAGCGCAGCTTCTCCGATGGGAAGATTGCTTTGATCTTCGCTGAGTTGAGGGTCTGTGGAGTGCTCCATTTGTTTTGAGAGCTTTTTTATTATTGATCAGAACCAAATAAGTTTCTACTGCAGACTCTCTTCTAGAATGGAAATTGTCGTTTCCCATGGAAGACGCCAACTGATGCGTCCAAAATCCAGTCTCTAATAAGTAAAACTTGCAAAACAAATGTTAGATTACCAAAGACCACATTTTTGGTGGCTGATGGTACTTCGATGCTTAAGTCAGTAACTCAGTTGGAGATGGAGATAAAACTAGACATAGCTCAGTTAAAATTGCATACCTTTGTCGATTGTTTTCTTTAACTTTTATAACAGTCACTGTTAATTCCATGCGTGACTTAAGCATGTGAAGCACAACGAGGGGAGACGTTCTCTGTAACAGTCTCCTCCTTTATGAAGATTCGTCATTGGAGGCGTAACTCCCTCCATGTCTTTTTTTTCTATGAAACGTTCCTCCCCTTGAGGGAGAACTTTATCGGGTCTGGATTTGGGCCTTTGATTATGATTTATTTTGATGGACCTTGCTTGGGATTTCATGACTGGATTCGTCCTCCTTGGGCTTTATGAATTGGCCTAGTCTTGGGATACTTGATCCTCGTTACGGATAATCTTTACCATGTGTACAGCTGAGATGTCAGTCTTATTTGATGTATCATCACTACTGATTGCCCCCTAAAAATTATGCATTTCTTCTTTCACCCTCATTTTGCCCCCTCACATTTCCTTAAATGGTTGGTTCATTACTCCATTACTTCACATAATAATTAATTACCCCCCTTCCATGAGAATTTTGGCTCTACCCTTGACTGGACGTGTTGTGATGGCTCCCTTAGTTCTGATTGTGTTTGCTATTTGTTGAGAGTTTTAATTACTGGATAGTGACATTCGCGTGCAGCTAGCTGATCACTTCTGATGACCGCAACATCGTCATTGATGTGATACTTGAGGCATCGAAGCATGGTGGAGGATATCGCACCCATATCATGTAGCCATGGTCTCCTAGAAGCATGTTTGTATGCTGAAAGGGCATCGGTGACAAAAAAGTCTATTAATAGGACTCATTGTTTGCAAAGGTGCTCCTGCCACTACTGGCAACCTGACGCATCCGAGTGGATAGCATTGTTCACCACTGAAGCCCACCATAGGCTGGTCGGTGGGTGTGAGTCCTTCCACATTGAATTGCATTTTGTGAAACGTTGCCAAGTACAAGAGGTTGGCGGAACTGCCTGTATCGATGAGTACTCTCCCGATTTCCCATTTGACTACTGAAACTAATATTACCAGGGCATCATTATAGGGGAAATGAACACCTTGCGTATCTTTTTCTAAAAAAGTCAGAGTAGGGGTTGGGCGATCTATTCTGGCATGTTGGGCAGAAAAAATCATGATGACATGTTCTTGTCTGCAATTTTCTGACATGACACTTTTGTGATCGGTTAAATTGTCCCTGATTTTCGGTGTGCCATGTAAGACGTATATCAGCCCTTTCGTTTGTCCATCAGGTCCTTCTGTGGGGTCCACCTTTTTCCCCCTTGGACTATTTTCCTTTAGTTCGATTAACTCACTGAGTCGTCCCCTCTTGACCTAGTATTCGATTTCATTCTTCAGATTGTGGCAATCCTCGGTATCGTGTTCATGGTCTTTGTGAAAGGAAAAATATTTGTCTAATCTCGTCTTGACGGGTCTCTCCTCAATTTGGGTGGCCACATGACGTCTTCCCAGCTCATCATGGTCTTCATAATCATTGCCATATTCTCTTTTAAAATAGTATACTTCATGTCAATCGCGTTAGTTGACCATTCGGGTTTTCCTTTGCCCAACTGCAGCTTCCCGAACTCCTGTTTCCCATATCCGAACCTGCTATTGGTCTGATGCCTTTTGTGATGACCTTTGTCCTCTTGCGATCTATCATATCACCTCTTGTCGTCTCTCATTTCCAAGTTCGTTGGGAAAGACTTTTTGTCGGACTCGTTGTTCTTCTTGGCAGCCCACATTTCTTCAAGAGTGATGTATTTTTTTGCATTCTTTAATAGAGCTGCCATGCTCTTTGGAGGCTGCAGAGTTAGGAAGTTGTATAATTGTTCTCCCTTGAGTTCGGAGGTGAAGGTGGTTCATAGTCGTATTGTCACTGCACCCGTCAATCATGGTCAACTCGTCAGTGAATCGTGTAACGTATTCCCTGATAGTCTCGTCAGGTTTCTACTTGATGTGAAGCAAATAGTGTGGACCTTTTCTGATTTGTTGATTGCCAATTAATCTAGTGATGAAGGTTGCGGCCAGCACCTGGAAGGATTCTAACGATCGTGACAGAAAGCTGTTAAACCAATTTACCGTCGTGGACGTGAGGCTAGTTGAGAAGGTTCTACGCCATCGTATGGTGAAAATGGCGCTGATGATCCGATGGATCGGAGAAGCCATCATAGGATTCAAACTTTTGCGAGACAAACATCTTGGGCAGAGGGGTGTTCATGGTCTGTTCGGAGAAGGATGACATGGCAAGTTCATACAACATATTTGGATCTGTGACTCCAATCCTGAATGGGATTTGTGTAGGAAGTCCACCAGTTCTGGATCCGTCGTCTTGAAGTTTGTTTCTATCAAGGTTGAATCTTCGAAGCTCTGCATGGGCTTCTAGGTTCTCCCGAAGATGATTGACAGAGTTCTGCTGAGGTGTATCTCTAATGTGCTCAACGGACTGAGCACATTCTTGTGTGAGCTTTTCTACCACTTTGGTGAGTTGGGTTATGTGGGCCAAAAGTTGATCCACACGAGGATCCATTATCACTCCCTCAAGAGTTGAGGCTTGTTGGGATTCCAGTTGAATGATGTGGGCCACCAAATCTCGCGGTGGCAATTCACTATTTTGCACAACTGGTCCTCCCAATGCTGGATTAGGGATGTGTCCACTTGGTAGTTGAGTTTCGCCAATGGAAGGGTTATTCTGAGTGTTGCTAACCTAAGAATTTGTAGGGGGGGTCCATTTGCACTATATTTTTAGTTGTTGATTTGTTCTAAGGAAACTACTGACTTTGTTTTTTGAAGGAAACTATCGTCTTCCCACAGACGACGCCAAGTTGATGCATCCAAATTTGTTTTCCTAAAGATTTGAACTGCAAAACAGGGTTAGATTGCCAAAGACCACCTGTTTGGTGGCCAAAGGCACTCCGATTCTTAAGTCAGTTAACTGGGGTAGAAAGTGAACTTGGACAGAGTATAGTTGTAGTGTTTTTTGTACTTGGTGCCTCTTCTCTCTTATTTACCTTATATAATAAGAGTAATTAACTTTGTGCGTGACTTAAGCATGCATGGCGCAATGAAGGGGGGCGTTTCTCACAACGGTCTCTTGCTTCATTGAGATACGTCCTTGGGGGAGATATTCACGTCATGACTTGTCTCCTTCGTAATGTCTTGGTCCTCTGAGGGGAGAGATTCGTTGGGCCTGAGATTTGGGCCTTTAACATGTGATCCATTTTTTGTTCGAACCGTATGTCCCTAATGAGATATTATTTGTGCCACGTGTTCGACCGCAATCGAAACACTATTTGATGTATCATCACAAATAAAGTGTAAGTTGCAAAGTATTGGACTACTCGATTAAAAGAAATATTAAATCAGATTGGGATAATTGATCAGACCATCCAATTCCAAATTGCCAGTGTGAGCAAATTGCTTGGGGATGATAACATCTCCAACGGATAGCGAACTGTTGGCATTACCAGCAATACCAAAACGAACGATCCCAGAAATGTCAAAAAGATCCACCATTTGTTGGGTGGTTACTGCAGCATTCCTCTGATCGACAAACAAATCCACACATATTTTTATTAGAAGATGTGTTAATTGTTAAAAAGCGAATATCAACTTTTTATTTACTTTACACAAACATAACATACGTCTTTGCAGCAACACCAAAGTTTATATTACATAAAAGTTTGAGGAATGATTATTGAATGCACCTAGATGACCCTCTAATGGTAACTTTTCAAGAAAGCTATAGTTTTAAATACATGCATACATTTTTTAAAAACGCATGTATTTAGATACCAATAAATACTTAGACAACAAATGCACTGTAATTAGTTGGCAAACTAAATCATAGTCATTTCTTTCTATATGTCATGTTGCCATTTGATTTAACAGCAAAAATAGTTGAGGATAAGATGTACTAAAGGATGAAATGTACAAAAAACTGTCATGGAGTATTCAGAGTTTACCATTCCAATCCCACATCTTACATAGATGACCCTCTTGTCATGGACTGTGCCATTACGAAATCATCTACCTATAGACTGTTAAAACAATCTTAGTAAATGAATCAAATATGACAGGAGGCTTGAAACATGAAATTGTTTTCCTTAAAACGTTATTTGCTCCCTCTCAAGATATGAGATTGCTTAAGGGAATCACAAGCAAATCGTCTCTAGGATATGACAAGCCTTTTTATTTCTGCACAAAGCAAAAGTGAAAAAAATCAACTTGAGAATTAATGAACATTTTTCTGAGCTTTAAACATCTCCAAAAGTTGTGTTTGTATATGAACAGTTGTAACTATTCTTTATAAACAGTTGTAACTGTTCTTAACAATTAATCTCTACACAACTTATTCCTTTATATTTAATCACATACAACAATCCCCCACTTGGTTAAATATAAATGAATAATGCCAAAAATAATTTAGTTTATATGCATAAAATAAAGTATTTTTTTATTTGAACTTTACCTTAGTGTAAGTGTCACAAAGCTTTGTTGAAATTCCAGGTAGTATAATAGCTTTGAACCAGTTATTCTTTATAACAAAATCGGTGATACCACACACATACTCACATGTGTTCATATATTCCCCACAAAACATGCTTAGCACTTAAAACGACCATGTGCTCATCCTAATTTATGAACTTGTATGAGATAAACTCTAAATCTCATTTGAGGCGGTACCACCCCTAAGTACACATAGGTGAAATTATTCCAGTATCTTTGTTACATATGAGATATTTGTCTTCCATAGACTGAATTTCATTAAGAGATCTAATGATGTCTCAACCCTCACACTGTAACAACCAACACTATACATCCTAGACGAGGCTTATAAGACTAGTGTTGAAAACTATCCACTTATCAAACGACTTGTTTGTACCCATTGAACCCTTTACTAGTAATTTCCTAGTGTTAGGTTGGGTTGCCATCATTGGTGGATCTCTTAGTTAAAAAGTATCAGCCCCATCCCTCTAGATGTAGACAATATCATCTCTCTCGACAGCGGTTTTGTAAAAGGATCCGCCAAATTTTCATTTGACCTAACATATGTGATAGCAATTATTCCATTTTGAATCACTTGCCTCACATAATCATGTCTTAGACTAATGTGTCTAGATTTCCTAGTATACACTCCACTGTATGCTCGAGCTAAAGTAGCTTTACTATCACAATGAATTGATATAGTCGGTAAAGGTTTTGAAGTGAATAGGATTTCTAATAGAAGATCCCTAAGCCACTCAGCTTCCTTTCCGGTTGTTGCCAAAACAATGAACTCAGATTCCATTGTTGAGTGTGTTAAGCATGTTTGTTTCTTAGAACTGCAAGAAACGACACCTCCTCCAAGAGTAAATAACCATCCTGTAGTAGATTTATTATCTCCTACACTCGATATTCAGCTCGCATCTGAATATCCTTCAAGGACAGCAGTGAACTTTGTATAATGTAGACCAATATTTTTGGTTTTCTTTAGATAACCAAGAACTCTCTCAATGGTCTTCCAATGCTCCACACTTGGATTGCTCGTGAACCTATTAAGTTTGCTGACTGCATAGGCTATGTCAGGTCTAGTACACTGAGGAGCATACATGAGACTACCAATAGCACTAGCATACTCTAGTTGAGCAATTGCTCTTCCATTGTTCTCAACTAGTTTGATACTTGGATAAAATGGAGTATTTGCTTCTTTTATTTTCAAGTGATTAAACTGGTTTAACACTTTGTTGACATAATGAGATTGACATAAAGCAAAACCCCCACTATTTTGTTTCACTTTTATACCCAAGATAATGTTTACTTGAATGTTGATGACAGAAACCTCTTCGTTTCTAGTACACCTTTCATGTCATAACTCACAATCAACATGTCATCAACATAAAGACATACAATGATGAAAAAGTTATAAACACCTTTGCATATAAACATTTATCAGCATTGTTATTCACAAAACCATTAGAACGAATGGCAGAATCGAACTTCTCATGCCACTGCTTCGGTGCTTGCTTTAAACCATACAATGATTTAACAAGCTTACACACTTTATATTCATTCCCAAGTAAAACAAACCCCTCGGGTTGTTTCATGTAGACCTCTTCATTGAGATCCCATTTAAGAATGTGGTTTTTACATCCATTTGATGAATATAAAGGTCATATATTGATGCCAAAGCAAACGATATCCTTATAGAAGCAATTCTTGCCACTAGTGCATATATGTCAAAATAACCAACTCCTTCCATTTGGCGAAACCCCTTAGCTACTAACCTAGCCTTGAAGGTTTGTAATGTGCCATTAGTATGGTATTTCCTTCTAAATACCCACTTACAACCAATTGGTTTTGAACCAGGTAGTAAGTCAACAATTTCCCAAGTGTGGTTTGACATAATTGAATCCATATCATCATTGATGGCCTCTTTCCAAAAAGCTGAATCTCTAGAAGTCATAGCTTATTTGTAGGTTTTGGGATCATCTTCAATTTAAAGAACAATAGGAATTTTCCTAATTACACTCTCCCTATTTCCTTCTACAAGGCAAAAGGAAATTAATTGAGAGTCAACTTCATCTGATCCCAAACCCTTCAATTTTCTAATTCTTTTGCTTTTCCGATGTTCATTTGGTTGTCCAACAACCTTGTTAGATATCTTATCTCGAGATTCTTCAATGTTAGGAATATGAGAAATATTATCATTATATAACGTATTCTCAAAATACTCTATATCTCTTGATTCAATTATCACATTAGACTCCAAGTCTAATAATCTATAAGCTTTGCTATTTGAAGCATAACCAACAAAAGCACATCTTATAGCTCTAGGACCCAACTTTGTCTTTTTAGGATTTGTATTCCTGCAATAAGCAAGTGACCCCCACACTTTGAAATAATCAATAATTGGTTTTCTTCCCTTCCATATTTCATATGGTGAGATTTTATTTCTCTTTAAGGGAACTCTATTGATTGTATGACATGCTGCAAAAAGAGCTTCTCCCCACAAGTTAATGGCAATTTAGCACTCAAAAGCATAACATTAACCATTTCAAGAAAAGTTCGATTTTTTCTCTCAGCCATACCATTTTGTTGAGGTGTGTGAGGTGCTGAACATTCATGTATTATACCATGTTCTTCACAAAAAATAACAAACTCATTTGAAAAATATTCACCACCTCTATCACTTCTAACAATCTTAAAACATTAGTATGGAGACCGAGACTACAGTTTCTACATTCAAGTTGATGAATCAAGACTTGGTGAGGCTTGATTGGTTTGATGGTTCTAATTTCACCCGTTGGTAAGACAAATTGAAGTTTCTTCTCACTGTCTTGAATATCTTCTATGTGTTTGACCCGAATTTGGCTGCAATTTCAAAACCCAAAGATGATGACAATGCACCAATCAATGAACAGAGGAAAAAGAGGAAGAGGGTGAACTAATATGTTGGGGACATTTCTGAATGCACTTTATGATCAATTGTATGATCTCTACACCGATAATCATTCTGCAAAGGAAATCTAGAATGCATTAGAGTACAAATATAAAGCAAAGGAGGAAGGTACAAAGAAATTTATTATTTATAAATACTTCGATTTTAAAATGATTGATGAAAAACCAATTTTGTCTCAAGTGCATGAATTGCAAATTATTGTTAACAAGTTGAGGGTTTTGAAAATTGAACTTCCTAAATCTTTTCAAATTGGTGCCATAATTGAAAAATTAACACAAAGTTGGAAGGATTATAGGAAGAGGATTCTTCATAAATCTGAAGAAATGTCTTTGGAGGATATCCAAAAGCATCTAAGGATTGAAGAGGAGTCAAGATCAAGAGATAAAAATGATGATTCTTACGTTGGCCATTCTAAAGTCAATGCAGTGAACAAGCCCAACAATTCCAACAAGCACAAGGAGAAATTTCTTGGTACAAAAAAGGATCATGGAAAATTCAAAAAATCCCAAAACAACAAAAAGAACTGAGGATGCTTTGTCTGTGGCAAACCTGGGCATTATGCTCAGGATTGCAAGTGTCGAAAGAAACAAGATAAATAGGCCAAGGTAAATGCCATTGAGGAAGATATTGTCGCTACCGTGAGCAAAATCAATGTTGTCCATGGCAAGGTACAAGGCTGGTGGTATGATACATGTGTTGCAATTCATGTTTCCTATGACGGGTCCTTATTCAAGACTTATGGTGAAGTCATGGATGGACAAGAGATTCAAATGGGAAATGAAGGTCGCTCCAAAGTTGTTGGCAAAGGAAGTGTGGATCTTGTCTTCACTTCAGGAAAGAAAGTCACCCAAACTAATGTACTTCATGTTCCTGAAATGAATAATAATCTTAGTAAATGAATCAAATATGACAGGAGGTTTGAAACATGAAATAGTTTTCCTTTAAACGTTATTTGCTCCCTCTCAAGATATGAGATTGCTCAAGGGAAGCACAAGCAAATCGTCTCCAGGATATGACAAGTCTTTTGATTTCTGCACAAAGCTAAAGTGAAAAAATCAAGTTGAGAATTAATGTATATTTTTTTGAGATATAAACATCTCCAAAAGTTGTGTTTGTTTATGAACAGTTATAACTATTCTTTATAAACAGTTGTAAATGTTGTTAACAAATAATCTCTACACAACTTATTCCTTTATATTTAACCACATACAACATGGACCACGTCATCAGCCAACAAACATTTGAACAAGATATCAGAGTATTGACTACAAAAGATTTATCTTAAGAGTGATACTAGGGTGCCTGGTCCTGTGCTTGGTTTGGTGCCTGGTGCTATCAGGCACCGTTGATGTTCCTCGAGATATAATTTAATGCCTATCTCGAGGCACGTCAACGGTGCCTGGTAGCACCAGGCACTGAGGCCAGTGCACTTAAGAATTCCCCGAGGATTAAAGGCAGCAGTACCAAAAAATGCCTCCTCTTCAGGCGGATAGACCGTGATCAGACTCACATAAGGACCATTGCGCTTCAGCTTCCTTATTGTATTCAAATACTCCTTTTGCCTGTTTAAATGTAAACCTGATGCACAAATCACTTCCATGATCACCACCACCACAGATGGTTTAGCTTGCATACTAGCCATAATGTTAGCTCTAGCACTTCAAGCTCTCTCTTTTCACTTTCAAGTTCATATAGGTCATAGTTGCCGGGTGTCTGTTAGAAAGTATTTTAATTAATTCTTTCTTTGAGGAAAATCAGTACAAGAATCATATTTTAGAATTCATGATGTATGTGCTTCAGTGATGAGTTCTAAAATATCCTCTAGGGTGAAACAACGCCACATTATTAGTTCATTTAATCCACTTACTATTTCTGGTAACTAAGGATGAGTCTCACCAAAAGCAGCATATTCAGCCTCTGTAAATGGATATTAATGAACAATAATACTACTTACATCTCATACTAATACACTGACATACTTTCACTAAGTTGCCCCTTAGCGTAATTACTAATATCCATTACTTACATCTCATAGTACTAACCACCACCCCTCGCTTCCTCCCACTTCGCTCATCTGCCTGTAGTCCTTTTTCATATTAGTACCATCATAATCTAAATTCACCAACATTATTATTTGGTTGAACCTCTAGTGTAAACGTAAAACATTGCAGCAAACAACTGTTTGCCTGCAACATGGACAAAACTAGGAAGATGAGGCATCTTCTGCAGTTCCTGCAAGTGATAGAAAACCAATGTCACCCCTTCACGTATAATTCTCCATGCTACCTTCATCATCTTCTTCCCATGGCACCCCATCTTCTGGACCAACTTACAATAAATAAATAATAAAAATAGCAACAGGAAGAGAGAAGGAAAAAATATTGAACATTTAGTGACCTGGTGTTAATCCTTTCTCCTATACATCCCAGCCGTCATTTCGACCATCAAACTCCCATTTCCTGTTAGCCAGATTGCCATACATATGTGAAAATTTGAGAAGGCATTCACTTCTTATTCTATAATGCACTTGTGTATTTCGGCTGATTGCTACCCCGGAGAGCTTTGATGTGTCAATAGCCCATGCAGGCTTTATATAATCTACTGTCCTTGACGAGCTTGCATTTACATACAAGTAATTCATGAGAACATCCTCACAGTTGAAGTATTTGTCAACCAGTTCCCTCCCTGCCTTGGCATCCTCACTCCAATATCTTTCAAATGCCACCTTACCGTCCATGAATGCAGCCCCCGTCAATATCATGTTATATCCCCCACGAGAACGAGCATACTTCTCATCCCTGTACTTCAAGGGGCGGCCATCTACAAGTCGTGGGTAGAACCCGACAAGTCTATCTGGGTGCTCTCTCCATACTCTGAACCCTCGTTCAACATCATCACAAGTCATCATAATATCATCATCAAGCTCAAGAACAGCACGGTTCTTTATAAGAGGATCAACCTTAAACCGATTGTTCAGTGAATTCCGTTTCTCAACTCTGATTCGAACCGGCACTGCAGAGTCCAAGTCACTAAGTTCAGGAGGATTTCCCTTGTTCCACACTACAACAATCTCACCCACAGATGAACACCTAGAGTAATGCTTAACATACATCTTTAAATTCCACAATCTGGCCTCATAAGTCATTGCGACTAATGTGAACTGCGAAGAATGGCCCTTCAAAGGATAGGATAAATCTGCACCATTGCCACCATATATGTATTTAACACCGGTGCACATTAGCAATATCCCTGTCACAAATAGTAAACTGAGAGCCAATCTTCCAGAACAAGTATTAGACTTCAGTCTCCCTCTGACATACGAAGTAGTCCTGTTCAAGCGGGTACAAAACCGCCTCAGTTTGGAAGACAAGGCATATGGATGTTCCCAAGCTGAGAAACCATCACTTCTCTTACCCAAGCTATGGGAGCACCAATTCACGGGTACAATGCACTTAACGGCTCCAAGCAACACTCCAGCTACTATAATAAGTGCAGCAACAACACCTAGAGCTGCATAACCTAGGATCAATCTATGAACTGAATCACCAGAAGGGACCCTATCGCCATCAATAACTGCAATCCATTTACCGGAACTTAGTTTTTGTACATCTAGGTGATGATACCGAGCGCCATTCCAAGCATTTCGTCCCTTCCCTGACTCTTCTAAACCTAGAGGCACTTCGACTTCCTTGTATTCATCCTTGGTAAGCATCTCCACCTTAAAAGTACGCACTCGTCGCCCATATGTTTCACCACAGTCTTGACCTGTGCGGTAGACATGTCCATTATACACAAAGGGTCTACCCCCATTTCGAGCTCCTGAGCTCTTAACAGTGTTATAGATCGGATTTTTCTTGTGTGCTTTCCAAGGACCCAATGGTGAGTCACTATACCAGATTTCCAGTTGTCCATTTTTACTAGCACCAAATCCACTGTGATCTGACCCAAATAGCCAATAAGTACCATCATGGTTCAAAATAAATGCATCCACAAGAGGCTTCTTCAGTATAACCTTTTCTAGTGCCCATTGCAGAGGGAACTTAACTGCCCTGTAGAGACGAAGTTCTCCTTTCTCGCTGCTCTCGGGCATCATGTATATCTGTTGGAACCAAAAGAAAACACAACCAATGCAATCAGGAAAGAGTGATGCAAGTCTTTTCTACTTCTAGACAGACACGAAATGACTAAAAATGAAAAAGAAAAATATATAGTACAAGTTGATGTTTACTTGTCCATGGTAGTCAAAAACATATGGATATGACAGATGCCACTCCTCATCTAATGCAATGCCCAATTGTTGCCATGTTGCACCTTCATCAATACTTTTAGCGACACCAATATCTCCTTGCATAGTAACAGAGTTCTTGGTTTCAAAAAACAAATAAAGTGCATCCTCCTGCAAGTGAAAATTGATTTAGAAAAATTTGAAACTCCATTAAAGGACAGCAAAATTGGAAAAACAATAAATAATAATAATAAATAATATATATATATAATAAAATAAAATAAAAACCTACAATTAACTAATGACAAACAAAAATGTTATCACAATTTGTATTAGTTTGGAGGCATTCCAATGAATGTTCCAAAAAAAATGAAATTTGCTGCCACCTCAGACAAGGTTAGTAGTACTAAATCAGCCTTTTCCCCCTTTTCTTGTGTGTGTCCTTGAGAAATTGTATTATGATTTCTTGTTCAAAACCAAAAAGTTTGGAAATTGCAATCTAAGTATCTATTTTTTTGCAAAAAGGAAGGATAAAAATATTAATGCGTTATTAATTATTACAATAAAAATTATAGTGGCTCCTAGGTTTGCTCCATTGCATGGCATTCCACTTTGGATAAACTCAACTTTGCTCCCAAAACAGACACTGTACCATGGAAAAATTCTCGACCAGATTACTAGACCTATATGTCAGTTGTGGCAAGTTGGCAACTATATAGTAGGTGTGACTATAGCCCAAAGGCATTTTACAAGTAGTGCTACAAGGTAGCTCTGATCTTGAGATTTTTACCTCCCGAATTCTACTAAAATCTGAAAGGAAAGAATATCTTCCATTGCAAAATACTATGATAATTTGCACTCGTGATACTCCCAAGGGATAGAAGTTCGCGACATTTTATATCTTACACTAATGAACAATAAGTATTTCTCATACACTCCCTGCTTATATAGAGCCCACAACATTGTCACTTAGTCCAATATACGCTTCTTAACACGTGTCAATCTTGATTGCACATCCATTCAAAAAAATTTATTAAAACGCCTGCATTTGTTTAACTGTGAAGGACATCGTAAACACAGTGTAATGATGAGTAAACCAATGTCCATTATCATTTCATTAGAATTTTGTCACTGCTCAAACTAGCCTTTGTCTAACAAAACTGAACCATCACAATCAACAATCGTTCATCTTATTAAGCGAAGAGGTCGTGAACAACATTGATAACAGCCTTCTTTCATAAAGATCAAACAATCAATGGAAGGTGACAATTGCTAGTGGAAATGGGATCCCCAGTAGGGAGGCAGATGGGGTATTTATTACCATCACTTGTGAGTGCTGTTATTTTCAGGTTCTCCCATTTCCTCTTGAGCATCTTACAACCACAAGATATGTTAGAATAACTCAATGGTCACTCTGGAACAGTGAAAACTGAGGACCAAGCATGTACTTGGGAACCAAAAAAAAAAAAAAAACTGGCAACCTGCTGTGTTTGGGGGCAGTTCAAAGTTCCATTCACTTTTTTTTTTGTCCAAATATTTAACCCAGGGTCTGGTTGGAGGAATAGAGAATCACAAGGTTGAGCACTCAAATTTTTAATCTACTCCCCAAGCCAAGGAGAAGCCTTAACCATCACTAGTTTTACTGATTTCATGGTAGCACTCATCCAATCTGAAAACAATATTTGTTGAAGGGTCATCTCTTGATTCCAAATCTTATCCAGCAAAATAGACATTGTCCACATCAAAGAATCCCACCTAGCCAAAGTTGACCCTACCTACTGGTCCTAATCCTAAAAACTCAAAAATTTAGTGAAGAATAATTCTAGGGAGCCCGCTCATGTAGCCCGCCTGGCTGTCCGGACCCTCTCAGGCACGTGCCTGGGAGGGTGGCTTGCACGTGAACCCAAAACTTGGAGAAAGAACTCTGATCATTCATTTACTAGTTTATTAGAGGGTCTGTTTCTAGTGAGGCTGACTTCAAGACCACATCAAGCTCAGTAGTGCATACAATTTCCTCCAAGTTAGCAGCCTTCTTAGCTTCCTTAGTAAAAGGATATGTTGATGTTGGTGTTGTAATAGCAGCAGTCAATGGAGTTTGTGTTAACTGTCTTGCTCTTTCTACTTGAACAACCCAATCTGTGGTGACTAGCACATACACCATGAATGAGGCACATGATGCTTGTGCAGCCAACAAACCCATCCAAAGCCCTGCAAACCCTATCTTGTGAAGAGAAGAGAAGGTAAGGTACCACCACCACTCACTGCTGCAACTTCTGCAAGCCAATAGGGAGATTGTACTTGAGAGAGAGAGAGTGAAGAAAGAGTGATTTTCGGTTTGACCAAATTCAGTTTAAATTATGAATGGATGGCAGACTTGAGAGCGTGTTATGGATTCACTACATAACACTTGTGATTTTGGGTTCACGTGAATTTGGGTTCACTGAATTTAAACTGAAAATGTCACGCTCTCAATCAATCTATAACACTTGTGAATTACAGGTCGCCTGAACTTCCTATCACTATCATCACCACTTATACTAATTCTTCAAACAGGCGACAATCAGAAATCACTAGTGTCCCCTGAACCAAATGTGCCACAAACACAAACCCCACAAACACGTAGTACAAAAACTGATCAAAACAACAGTTCATCAGCAAACCCAGATGAACATAAACCTCATCAATCAATTAAAACAAAAACAAAAAACTCAACCTTTAAACACAAAGATAAACAAATTTACCTGATTATACAAAAAGGGATCAGCAACGAAGTTGCTAGGGAACCCAGCATCAGAGGCAGAAGCACAAGTGACGACCGGATTGGCGACCGGCCACGCGGCGCTCTCATCCCTCCATACATTACTCTGTTTTCAACAAAACATTCTCACAATCAGAACCCAAAACCCAGATCAGAACACAAAACCAGACCCAAATTTTCAAAACCCCACACTTACAGATTCAATGGGTTTCAACGAGAACGGAGAGTCCCCATAAAATACTCCAATGGACCAAGACCCCTCGCTGTCATCTTGACAACCCAGAGACGGCAAAACAGAGGAGGAGCGGTCGTAAGGGGAGAACACAAGGCAGGCGTAGAGAGAAGCGATGCAACCGAAGACAACGAAGGAGGCGATGAAGTAGAGAAACGTTACAGAGAGGAAACAATGATCCAATCTCCACCTCCATCTGCACCAACACTTCAAGGTCATATCACAACACCCCCCACCCCCACCCCCACCTCCACCACCACCACTGAGGCTTCCATTGACACCACCACCAACGCTATTACTGTTACTAGGACTCCAACCCATTCCGCTTACGACCTTGTTGAAGAAGAAAAACGAGTAAAGGTAGAACCTTTATGCATTACAGAAGAAGAAAACCAGCATTTTTAAGAGAGAATTTGTTGTGCGCAGACTTCACAGAAGGAAAGAGAGGCGAAGTTGGCCGCCTTTGAAATTTCTCTCCTCTCTCCTTTCCTCTGTTTGTTGGTCTTAAACGGCAGCTAATAAGGGAAAGTGGAAAAGGAATTGTTTTCCATGGAAATTGAAAATCGAAAATAAACCGAAAGCGAAAGCTTCATCGATCCGTTTCAAGTTTTTCTCAGAGGGGTTTTTTAGTGGATGTGTTGAGTTTCTCGAGAAATGGAGGGTGCAGATTTGGTCATGGGGAGGTTTGACTTGAACTTATCTTGGTCAATTGTGGGGTTGGTGGGACCGGATTTAGTGAGGGAGGGAGATTAAAGGAAAAGTGAGGGAAAAGCAGAGGCTGCTGTTTATGGAAATTGGTACATCACACCACACAGGCAATGTACACTACAGAGAGGTTGAGTTAATGACTGAGATTCACAAATGAAATGGATTTCAATTTTAGAATCGAATTTTAAAAATGATTTCAATTTTTATATCTATTTTTCGTGGAATCAAAAATGTTGTAAAACTGCACCGTGAATTTCTTTAATTAATAAATCTCTAGAAACAAGAAGAAGAAAAAAAACACGAGGAAGCATTTTCAAAACCAATTCGTGTATGGGATGTCTAGATAATTATATACCGACCCATTCAGATTCACATTCACAAGTCTAACTGTCGAGGAAATGGGCGAGGAAACCAACGAGGGGGGGGGGGGGGGTGTGACCGCTCATTCCCCTCGCAATGCGCAGCAACACTCTCGAGATGAACAGCCGTGTGCATTGCGAGGGGATGAGCGGTCACACCACCCCCCTCGCTGGTTTCCTCACCCATTTCCTCGACAATTAGCCAAGTTCTTCACATATTGAAATTTCTATGTTTGTTTAAGGTGTAGAGTTCAACGATCTAGACAATGAAGCTCAATATAAAATAATTCAAGTCATGTACCTTGCTTGCATTGAAAACCAATAATTAATAGATTTAAAAACATGTTAGATCTTGGACACTCAAATTTTATTTCATTAACCAGCAAGATTAGATAAATCCGCCTACGGGGGTTTGGTGAAATTTTGTGTTCTTAATGAAGCATCATAATCCATATTATCAAATGTGATATGGATGGCTTTAAGTTTTAGTATACCAATTGCTCCTTTTTTAAGTTTCAAAACCTAATGTCACGTGCATCACAGGAATGCATTTGACCAACGTTTGAAATGGTCCAAACCAAATATATACATCACAACGTCCATAATTTCCATGTTGGCTTGCGCGTGACTTCCAAAGTTTCTAGAAGCCTCGTTTACTTCAACACTACTTGTGCATCACGCCATTGACATTGTCTTATCAATTGGTGACTATAACAGTCAAGTCCACAATGGTTCGGGTCCGTTCAAATTACGAGAAAATGATTTATAAGATTTATTTTATAAAATTATAGATTACATTATATTCTAACAATTGAAAATGTCTCAAATAGCCTATTTTTTTTATGATTAAATATTCTTAAATACCACAAACTCAATCCATGATGTATAAATACATTTTTACCCTTTAACTTAAATGATCAATTTTCAAAAAATCATTCATTTTCTTAAAACTAATGATAAGTTTACTTCAATTTCTTTTTTATTACTTCCAGATTACCCAACAAAAATCATTTTGTTTTAGAAACATAAAACAACTTTAAAAAAATATCAAATTGTGTTAAGATTTGCATATTTGGCTTGTTTCAATGTAACTAGTAAATAACAACACTACATTAATGTGTCTAGAGATATGAGTGTATTTATCTTTTTACATATCTTTTAGTCATGGTTACGACTACCTCACACCACCATATCCTCTTCTCACATCTCCATTGATTTATTTATTTATTTATTTATACTTTCTCACACCACCTATATAAACAAAAATCATCCATTTTTTTCTTCACCATTCAAATCGACAAGGCAATGGTTCCTCCCTCTCCCATTCTAAATTTCTCCCCACACTCAAATCTCTTGCAAATCTCCTTTCTTTTCCTCAAAAACACTCAAAATCCCCTTAAAGTTGAAATCCTTAAACCTAAACTCAATAAATATGCATAACTTAACATAACAGACTAGGGTTGGGCAAGTCCGGGTAACCAGCCCAAAATGTAAAAACTGAAAATCGGCCCGAGAAATTTAAGCCCGTGTTTATGAGACCCGAAACCAGACCGAGTTGACCGATTAACCGAGGTCCCGGTTAATCAAATTTCGGGCCGGTCTCGGTCCTAAGAGCAACATTCAAATTGAATTTTTTAAAGTCCAAATTTCAGCCCAAATTGAATTTTATAAAGCTCAAATTTCAGCCCAAAGTTCAGAATTTGAAAAGATAATTCCATCCTAAAGAATTTGAAAAGATAAAGTTCAGAATTTGAAAAGATAATTTTAGCTCAAATTTTAGCCCAGAGTTCAATCCAAAGTTCAGAATTTTATAAAGTTCAGTAATTGTAACTAAATTCTATTTAGGGCTTTTTACTTTTAACTATTTAACCTGGGACGGGCCGGTTACCCGACGGGTTTCAGAAAGGGAAACCGAGGCCCGGACCAGAAACTTCGGGCCGGGTTTTAAAATCGAAAAATTTATAATTAATAAAAAACCGATCTGATCCGACCCGATCGGTCCGATTGTCGGTTCGGCCCGGGTTTTCGGTCCGAAATGCCCACCCCTATAACAGACAAACCCAAACTCAACGAAAAATGAAAATATGGTAACTTTCGAACCAATTTAAACTCTCAATTGAGACTGATTCTCAAGCTCATCAAAATACAAAAGTTGTATTACTCTGAGTTATCTAATAAACACAATTTGAATCACTTGAAAATTTTTGAAATGAGCATGTTATGGTCATTTTACTAAAGTCGCGCAAATCTATCCGAAAAATAAAAATAGAATAGTATTCCTGACCTTCGACCAACTTATGTGCTCGATCGAGACCAATTCTGAAGTTTTGTCATAACACAAAAGTTGTAGTACTCTCAATTATCTAATAAACATAACTTGAATCACTTGAAAATGTTTTGAAATGAGCAAGTTATGGTCATTTTAGTAAATTTGCGCACAACAGAACAATTGTTTTTTAGTAAAGTCATTTTTTTTCTGCGAAAAAATTTACTAAAAAATTTTTAGTAAGGTCCCTGATACCTCGCATTTTTGCAACCAATTTTTTTTTGTTCTTCGCGACTTTAGTAAAATGACAATAACTTGTTCATTTCAAAACATTTTTAAGTGATTCAAGTTGTGTTTATTAGATAATTGAGAGTACTACAATTTTTGTTTTGACCAACTTCAGAATCGGTCTCGATCGAGCACGTAAATTGGTCGAAAGTCAGGAATATTATCCCATTTTTATTTTTCGGACAGATTTGCGCGACTTTACTAAAATAACCATAGCTTGCTCATTTCAAAACAGTTTCAAGTGATTCAAGTTGTGTTTATTATATAACTCAAAGTACTACAACTTTCGTGTTTTGACTAGCTTGAGAATCGGTATCAATTGAGGGTCTAAATTGGTTCGAAGTTATCTTATTTTTGTTTTGAGTTTGGATTTGTCTATTATGTTAAGTTGTGCATATTTATTGAGTTTGGATTTAAGGGTTTCAACTTTAAGGGGATTTTAAGAGTTTTCGAGAGAGATGAAAAAGATTTGCAAGATATTTGAGTGTGGGAAGACATTTGGAAGATGAGATTTCGAATGGGAGAGGGAGGAACCATTGTCGATTTGAATGGTGATGAGGGGGGAATGAATGGTTTTGATTTATATAGGTGGTGTGAGAGAGTATGATGGCGTGAGAAAGTAAGTAGGTTGTGTGAGGTAGTCGTTGCCTTAGGTTTGTGGTACTTGATAGTCTTGAATTATAAAAATTAGGCCTTATAAGATATTTTCAATTGTTAGGATCTTATGTGGTCTACAATTATAAAAATTAGGCCTTATAAATCATTTTCCCTAAATTATTTTTGATTTGTGAAGAACTTCAAAATAGTATAGTCAATTAAATTGACTCACTTTGACAAACCTATAAACAAAAGTCCGTACGTTAACGTTAACATAGACAGGTGGTTAATTCTCTCTGCATGACATAAAAAAGGTCACATTCAATACCGATTCAACCTATGCTCACACTATCCTCACAAGGCAACAAGATACACCATGGGGGCTCAGGCACCTTACTAATCGTATTCACAGGACTCTCCATAACTTAGAAGAATTTAACATTCAGCACCACTACAGGGAAACAAACAGGGTAGCTGATCATCTTGCGGGTTTGTACCCACCATTTGAATTCCATGAAATAGATCCGAACTCACTTGATGAGACTGTTAAGAATTTTATTCATGAAGATGCTATAGGAAAAAAAATACACAAGAATGTAATCATGATCAGTTTTATTTAGGTTCAGGGATCTTTAATAAACCCTGGCTCAATTTTCCAAAAAAAAAAAAAAACATAGACAGGTGGAATGATGTCATGAGTTAATGAAGTATGAAGCACAAACTTATCATAGCAGCAAAAAGTTACTTGCCAGTATTGTCTGGAGCACAAACTAGTATTGTTTTTTTTATGTTTTAAAGTAATTCACATTAGAAGAAGTATGAACCTAACAGCTCATCAACTGGCTGCATCAGTCTATGCTAGTAGTAGTAGTCGTAGCAATAATAGTAATGATGATTTAGAGATGGGTCGTATTTTGAACTTTAATGACTTTTATTTTTAATGCAATTTCGATTTCGTTGTTAAAAAAAAAAGAAATGATGTCCTGAGTTAACGAAGGGATGAGGATTGGATTTTCATTTCTCTCTTAATGGGTTTCTAAGTTTAGAATTCATAGTTGAGAATTGTGAAGTTGGCAAAATTCGGAAAGACCACAACAATGGGTTTCGCTTTCAAAAGTCTAAAACTAGCAAAATGTTGTGAAATGTGAATCCTCTAATCGATTTGGTTTACTTAATACTAACAAAATGTAAATCACCAAACCCCATTTTCTTGTGATAGAATGTTATAATAATAATAATAGTAATAGTAATAATAATAATAATAATAATAATAATAATAATAATAATAATAATAATATGGTTTGGAGTGTTTTTCTAATTAAAAGTACGATAAAGAGAGCCATGCCGACATGTATTCATTTTCTTTTAGCATTTGTTTTGTTTTAACTATTTTCTTTGTTGTGCCTCATATAACTTGTTCAATTTGGCGCATCAATTCTCATTTTATATGTCACCACGCCCCGCCACACCAAATTGATTGTGTATAATATGCTTGACTTCACAACTTGGTTTTACCTGGTGTGTGGTGCTATGTATTAGTACTAGAGTATGCCCCGTGCCGTTAGCACTCCACATAATTTTATTTTTGTTAATTATTTTTTTGTTTTTAATCAGTATTGAAGTGTAAGCCGATTATAAGTGTAAGCATGTTCAGTCAAATTTGAATCAGTTTGGGAAAAATTTTAAACGTCGAGAATGAGTTCTCCCCCAATTTTTGAATTCCTAAAAACATGAAATTTAGGGTTTTTGTTTAAATATGCATTAAGATGCCCGACTCATTTTTTCTGGTAAGATCGACACGTCTCATTGCTTTTTAAAATATTGAAAAAGCCAATGGCATGACAGCTCAACGGTTAGAGCTTGGCGGATGGTACCACTGGGTCATGGGTTCAAACTAAGCTTGCGGCATCTTTATGGGTTCTGGGATCCTATAAAAACCATGTTTGCCTTTCAAAAAAAAATATTGAAAAATATTAAAGACATGTAATACATTATACTTTTTTAAAATTATGAAATATATATATTTTTTATATTTTGGCCCTTATATTGATCATTGATTTTGTTTGAAAAATCTTCAAAAATGCATTTCAACTATAATAAGTTTATCAAAAATGGCATGACAGCTCAACGGTTAGAGCTTGGAGGATGGTACCACTAGGTTATGGGTTCAAACCCAGCTTGCGGCATCTTTATGGGTTCTGGGATCCTATAAAAACCCTGCTTGTCTTTCAAAAAAAAAATTTATCAAAATCCGACAACGATGTAAATAGTTATGATAATTTTCATTTTGCTAAAAGGAAAACACAATATTTTCTCTCTCCGCCACATGTACATTCCACCAACTTTTTTCAAAAGTTTTTTCATTACTTTTATCCTTCTAAATATTGTATATTTACAAATATGTCATCATAGGAAATGAATCTCAACCCTCAAAATCAATATATTTCCCAACTTTCAATCCTAACCATCTTTTATCTCTAATTCTTTTGATTTGACTTTGTCCCAGTCAGCAATGAATAGTAAAACACAACTTTGAATTGTAATATAGATAGCATATTACCCGTGTCGTTGGCACTCCGCATACATTTTTTTTTTGCTCCTAATTGCCATACACTGGACACACTCACCACCATCCCCACTATTGCCTCAACCAATTTCATAAAAAAAAAACTTAATAATATTTTAGAATGTAAGCTAATTTTTTTAAATTAAACTCGGTTAAATTAGAATCGATTGAATGTTCGGGGTCTTTGTTTGAATGTTCGTCCGTTTTGTTTGAAAAATATTATACTTAAGCATGAAATATTAAAAAATTTATATTTTCAAAATTTTAGTGTTTGTATTGATCATTGGTTTTGTTAGAAAGATATTGAAAAATGCATTTCACTGACACCAAGTTTACCAAAATCTGACAATTACATAGATAGTTATGATAATTTTCATGTTGAGGAAAAAAAATACAATATTTTCTCTCTCCGCCACATGTACATTCCACTAACTTTTTTTTTTTCTCAACTTTTCATTTTCTTAACTCTTCTATATCTTTTATATTTACAAACATGCCATCATAGAAAATGAATCTCAACCCTCAACATATTTTCTAACCTTTAATCCTAGCCATTATTTATCTCCAATCTTTAGTTTGTCTCAGTTAGCAATGAATAGTAAAACACAACGGGTGATTCTAATTGTCGAGGGACTGGGCGGGGGGGGGGGGGGGGGGGGGGATCGAATTTGGGGGAAATAAGAGGTAGGGAACTGTCTCCCTCTCCCCAAATCCATATCCACACAGAGAAGAGACCGAAGCCGCCCTCTCCCCAAATCCATCTCGACACAGAGGAGAAACAAAGGTCGGGCACGTGCGAGGGAGGCTCCCTCGCCAATTCCCTCGACAATTAGAATCACCCAAACACAATTCTGAATTGTAATATAGATATAGATACTACCATGAGATTTTTACGTCATATGGTGGCTCTAATCTAAATAAGAGGTGCTTATAACAATGATTAGAGAAATGTGGGACTGAAGTGGTTGTTGTCTAATCAATGTAGAGACAAACTTAACTAAACGAAAGGGGCTTTGTACCCGGATTTAAATACCTGGGGGACCCTTTTTGATTATAATGGTTCAAAGAAAGAAGATGATTTACAACCATGCATGTTTGGATAGGCCAGGTTAGGATAATTCAATATTCATGAAATCATAAATAATAGAATAGATTATCTAAGACCAATCAAGGAATGGAACTGAATGGATTAAGTAAGGTGCCTATTGATGAATTTAATTAATATAAAGCCTACAACATATGGATAACTAGACAATTGAATAAACAATATAGAATTGGTCATTCACCTAAACCTCAATGATTGGTTCTTGTGGTTTTGATCATCGATGAAACCATTTGGAATTTTAAATACTAGGGTGTCTACTTGCTCTGCGTCTGCAGATATTTATTAATTATAAAAATTTAACAATAGAAAAAAATTATTATTAAATTTCTAAACAAAATAATTATATATAATTTTAAGGGTCTATATATAGTTTATAAATAAATAAGGGGCTTAAAATAAATTATGGTAGGAACATACATATAATTAACTAGTGTTTAGAAGGGGCTGTTTTTATTGTAAAAGTATGAAATAAAATTAGAAATCCAAAAGTTAGATGTAATAGTTTTTTTTTATAATTTATAAAAATAGAAGGGCTTAAATAAATTTTATTAGGGCCTTCATAATTAGTGAATGTTTGCAGGGACTGATTTTGATTGTAAATAGTTTAAATATGGGAGAGAAAAATATTATAAATGTTTTTCATTTGAATGACATAAACCCCTTGTTTACCCACTTTTGATTTTACTTGTAAATACCATAGAGTTGGAAGGGCAGAAGTGGAAAGGAAAATCAGGTTGAAGACATTCCTACATTATTCATTTAGGGGAACTTTCATTATATAACGTTGTTTAGATTTGCACTTCCCAGAAGTAAAAAAAGAAGAAGATAAAACTTAAAATAGCTCCAGATATTTCAAAAATCAATGAACGCGAAGTAAAACATGTTGGAAAACAATCTGTAACAGTAACTGTGAGGGGAACAATGTCCTTAAAACAATATTCGACCCGTCTCGGTGCAACGTTGATGGTCGTTAGTTTCCCAAGATACAACATATTCGTCTATCTTCCTAATGCACTTTAGGACAAAAACTCAGGCGAATAGAAATAAAAATTGACTTTGAGATGAACAAGAAAAAACTTGTTTGATTTGAATGTAACTCTTCTTCTGAGTGTTAGGTTGTTGTTGTTGTGATGAATTGTTAATCTTTTGGATATCTCAAATGACCAATTTGAGATTCTACTTATAGCAAATGAAACATTACGTACCTATTCCCAGAAGACACAATTGAGCCAACACAACTGTTAGTCAAAAACTTACATAAGGGACCTTATGTAGTGAGTTTACATAACACACGATGTACTAATTCAATAAAATTGGAAATACAAAATTTCCAACAATCCTCTACTTGAATGAGAAAATCGTGACATCTCAAGAGTGGGTGGATTAATGCCACACCAAGATAGGTAGCTTTCACTTTGAACCTTTCTTAGTAAAAGAGTATCGGAATTACTTAACTAATTAGTGAACTATTTCGTCTTGAACTGTCAGTTGTTGATGTAAAACTAGTCAAAAACTTTACATAGCATTATTCCATTCAAATTCTATTCTCGGTTGTGTTCGTTTTGGTCCTGAACAATTATCGGTTCTGTAAGTGCTACTAGAGATTTTAGTCTGATAAAATCTCGTAGAGACGACCCAACTCACACTTACATAAATGATCGCTTCTATAAGAAGTATCCTACAATACCCCACTTGTCTTTTGCAAGATATAGACATCATTAAAAACAGTGTATCATTGTTTATCCTTTTGATCACATTAGGTTTGCACTTGGTGCTTCATAGGAATGGAAAGAGCATTATACTCTTAAGTGCTTAACAATTGAATTATCCATCACTAGTTTTCCTTTTGAACTAAGTCCATGGATCTCCAATCGCTTAGTAAGGTTTTCGTATATGAGAATTCGAGGGTATTAGGCTTTTAAACCCATTCCCTCGAAGTGCGGTCTATACACTCTCTAGATAAACTTTTAGTAAATGGATCCGCTAGGTTATCTTTTGATTTCACAAATTCAATGGACATTATGCCATTAGAGAGCAATTGTCGCACGGTACGATGTCTTCGACGTATGTGTCATGATCGACTGTTGTACATAAAATTGTGAGTTATACATATAGAGGTTTGATTGTCACAATGTATGCATATGGCCGGTATTGGTTGTGGCCATAATGAAATGTCTTCTAAAATTTGACGAAGCCACTCTGCTTCTTCCCCAGTCTTGTTTAAGGCTATGAACTCAAATTCCATTGTGGATCTAGCTATACATGTTTGTTTATAAGATTTCCAGGATACGGGACCGTCAGCCAAAGTAAACACATAACCACTGGTGGATTTTGCTAAGTAAACACAAATCCCACTGGTGGATTTTGTTTATAAGATATGGAAAGGTAGACGACCAACTTCTTCATTTTATTAAAATTTACATGACCTAATCTATCATGCCACAGTAAAAGGGACTCAAGAAAATAAGAAACAAATTTTGCATTATTAATGACCATTACACTGGCCTTGAAACGATCATCTGTAAGGTAACCACGTCCCACATATATTCCCTTTTTGGACAAGACAAATTTCCCTGACTCAAAAACTATTTTAAAGTTATTCTCTACCAGAAGAGAACCAGAGATTAAATTTTTCCTAATCGTTGGAACATGCAAGACGTCTTTCATCGTGACGTTATTGCCTGAGGTGTATTTTAATACCACAGTTCTCATGCCTTCAATTGCCGAGACTAAATCATTTCACATGAAGACCTTGTCATCGTTATTCAATTTCTCATAAGTTGAAAACATGGTCTTATCGCTACAGATATGGCGGGTGGCACTGGTGTCAAGCCACCATGTGCGATGATGATTAACGAGGTTAACCTCAGATACATTAATGGTAATGTGTAACCTTTCGATAAGACATGCAAAAGCTTATAATAAGTTGGCTTGAGAAAACTGCCTTTCGTTGTCTCCATCCTTGAGATTTTTGCAATCCTTCGTAAGATGCCCCTTATTGCCACAAACATAGCAAAAGCCCTTGAACCTTTTAAAGTTTGCATGACTTTTGGGTTTAAGTTACTTTCCCTATTATTCAATGAACGCTTCCTTTTGTGAGAGTTCTTTTGCTGCTTTGAACTCTCGATAACATGCACATTTGTTTCAAACGATGTGCGCTTGTCTGCTCCTCGGTTGTCTTCCTCAATTTTTATGCGGATGATCAAGTCTTCAAGACTCAGCTCCTTTCGCTTGTGTTTCAGATAGTGCTTGAAATATTTCCAATTAGGAGGGAACTTCCCA